>APFE030777730.1:292901-310464 GCA_000404065.3 Pinus taeda
TTAAAGAAAATGAATAAATTAGATAAAAAATATATATTAAATTTTAGAAAAAATATGACATGAAATTGAATTTAAATTGACATGTTTTGTCTTCTTTTACCACCACCTAATTCTTGATGATTTTGTAAATTTAAGAGTAAACATTCCAACTCCATTTATTTTTATAAAACTTCTTTGCCACAAAAAGGGAAAAAGTGATACACATTAGCATGCTTTTACCCTATATGTAATTTCTTAGGAAGCAAGATTGGATAGATTGTTCAATTTGGGCATCTAATTTACAATAGTTTCTATTATTTAATAGAATAAACAAATAGTGCATAGAACCTTACAAGACAATACATTCATAAATTGAATCAACTTAAATAAGAATTGAGTAGTTCAACAATCTCACTATTATTAGTCCCTGCTTGGGACTATTAGCGATCGCTCAATTGTTGACCAACCATTAGTTTATAGTTTGACCGATCTTTTTCAGTGTTTTTTCATTTTAACTTAAGTTTAATGCTCCCAATTTCATTCAAAAAAAATTTCAGCAAAGTTTTTGTTTCGGAAAACTATTGACCTCTTATTACAGCCTTCAAGTTGTCTGATGGAAAAAGATTGAGGCAATATCATCTTATCCAAAGTAGGCTGGTGGAGGCAAAGTTTGCATTTTCCGGGTTACTGGTTCCAGGGACTAACAAAAGTTTTAACCAAAGTCTATCGACCCGCCATCTACCATCTTTGGTTGGCACCGCAAAGCCACTTGCCACCGCAAAGAACAATGACGCTCTATGGAACAGATGTTCTGCATGCTTTTGCTGTGGTGTCTACAGAACAGATGAAGATCATAGTTAGAGTTGGACTTCATTCTGGTAGAGACCTCGGCTGGACCTTCGGGTCTCACCAATAGACTCTAATTCAGGTTCTGCTTCCTGTTCGACCAATTCTTCTTCACACGGCCAGAAATAAGGTACGAGATAGCTAAGACATCTTCCATGAATTTCAAGACTGTGACTTGGATCGAATTGCTGCGTCTCAAGTTCTGATAAAGCAAGCAAAACTAAATTGAATTTAAAGTCTCACCTGTATTTCAAGAGGTAGCGTTTGAAGTCCATTTAGTTTCTCTTCGTGGTAGGATCTGTCATCTTCCATCTGGTGGTTGATGTGGCTGAAAGAAGGCATGCGAACTAAAAAGATCTAGAATGTCCTCTTTTGACACATTTTGTGATTCTCTAGTACCAGAGAAAGATAAGCTTTTGCATCTTGGAGTTATCAGTGTTGCAGGTAGCCCTTATTCACCTCCATTGTACTCATATCTCCGACCACCAAGTTCATCTCCTTTTCCATGACTGAACCCTACAGTTATAAAGAATAATCCAGCGTGCAAAAATAATCAATTCATAAGCTCATGAAAGAAAATTAGGGAAACTCTCCATATCTTTCTTCAATGGTTTAAAAGCTCATATACATTAAATTCTTATGATGGAATATGTGATAGGGCTGCTTGCTTGACTGTTCTATATTGCAATTCATACTGTACTCTTCTCTTCCACAGACGTCTAAATGGCTACATGAGATGTCTATAGAGATATGCACCATTACAAAATATTACTACAAAATATGTTGCAGACCATCAAAGAAGGGGGAAGTAAACAAACCTTTTTCTGAAGACTTTCACCAGTTAAAAGCATGGCTGCCATCTGGGCATCACCGTATTTGCCATCTTTGTGGGTTTTGTTATCATAATTCTCCACCACCTTGTTGTAAGTGATTGAATCCATGAGCGCGTGACAAGGCAGATCGATCATGGCGCATGTAAGGTGACACTTGGTATTCATGCGGTAGCATGAAGTCCAGCTACATGAACTTTTATATATTTATATATTCTAATTGTCATATTATTTTATTTAATAATTTTTAATATAACTTCTAATTATTCGCTATTTCTTTTTATTACCACCTGCTAGCATGTTTATTACCACATCCAGCATTGTTCTCTACCATTGGGGCGCAGGCCAGTTGCATCCCTTGGTAATTCCATAAAGATGAAAGAAGTTGAAGGCAAACCTCTAGTAGATATAGGGGCTCTGAAAGCTATGCTTAAGCTACTGAGGTTAGCTCAGGTATGCAAATTCTTTACTAATGATATTTATTAAGAGTCAAATAATTTCTTTCTGGCCCTTGCCCTGAAATAACTTTTAAAGAAAGGTTATGACGCTCTGAATTTTGTGAAGATAACAACGCTCAAATTTATATACACTGTTTTAAATGCTATGGGTACTCTCTTTTTTTTGGTTAAACCTTTGATCTTTGCCCTGAAATAAGCTTTGAAGAAACGTTGGTTAACTTCTTGACATAGCTCCATTGACAAGTAGCTACTCAATGGTGGCACTCCAAACTCAAGGGTTTCAATACAGAGGTTTCAGCCTCTTTTTATTTTTATTTTTAGTCACTATGTTATACTTCATTTAGGCATGAACTTTGCAACCGTCAGCACCAATGCCTTTAATACTTGTGTATAGCACTAATGCTTTTAATACCTGTGTATAGTGTATGCTACCATCCATGCCTTTAATACCTATGTATAGTACTGATGTCTTTAATACCTGTGTATAGCGTATGATGCCATCCAGAATCGTCTTCATAAATTTAATACCAAATTTATTTTAGCTTATAAGCTCAAATTTGTATGGATGTAATAAGCTTTAGTTGTAACATGGCTACTTTTACAATGCTGATGTACAGGTAGAGCATGGGGCTCTTCATATCCGTATTTCTGTGGGAGAATTTATGAAGCAGTTTCATTTTCTAAGTTGTTGCTGAGGCATATCTAATACATATTATGCACCAGCAGGCGGAAAGATCTTTCAGGGAACGTAGCAAGTTTGTTCGATGAAGACAGGTTGAAGCTTTGTCGTTCTGTTTAATTTAGCGAAAAAGAATGGGTCTTCTTCAGAGGTCAGTTGTTCTCCAGGCATTCAAGATATAAGTGGAGCTCCTTGCCCAGTCAGAAATCATATGATCTCTTAATATTCTCACTAATAGGAACAATTTTACAGCATCTGTGATCAGATTTTTGATATCAACCGGAACCACTTCACTTCTTAGGAAACTCACCTAATATTTAGTTGAATATGCCAGAGGAACCTTCTCTTCTTCAACTTATCATGTGCCTACTTTAGCTATGTTAGTTAGACAGGTTGGACCAACTGGTGTGGGATCTTCATAACTAGTTTCATGGCAATATTAATATTCCTGTATATTGCAAGAGCGTATTGTTTTAATATATATATTTTGTTCGAAAAAATCATCTTCACTTGAAGTCTACATCTAAGTTATTGTATTTAGAAATAATAAAAAACTGAACTTACGCTAAAAGAAACTTGTTTTCTGTTTTCATTAGTCTTTTTTTGGCAGGAATTGATGGGAAATGATAGCATACTAGTTCTAGGTTATGCCATTATTGATGGTTCTCAAGTTGTTTTTTCTAATGTTGTAGTCCTAATGCATCCTTACCTTCGAGAAACAGTTAAGAAAGGTGAAACAACGACTGGCTTGTTATGAAATTGTTGCTTCTAGGCTTCTTTTCTACCTGTCTTGCTTATTCTCGAGTGTTTGTATTGTTTCCATGAAGTCTACATCTAAGTTATTGTATTTAGAAATAATACAAAACTGAACTTACACTGAAAGAAACTTGTTTTCTGTTTTCATTAGTCTTTTTTTGGCACGAACTAATGGGGAATGATAACATACTAGTTCTAGGTTATGCCATTATTGATGGTTCTCAAGTTGTTTTTTCTAATGTTGTAGTCCTAATGCATCCTTACCTTCGAGAAATAGTTAAGAAAGGTGAAACAACGGCTGGCTTATTCTGAAACTGCTGCTTCTAGGCTTCTTTTCTACAAATCTTGCTTATTCTCGAGCGTTTGTATTGTTTTTGTGGAAGACCTCGGCAGGGACTACCGCCACGGCAGTGGCTCTCTTGTTCTTTGAGTCGTCACCTAGTTATATAACCCTTGTCTTGTATTTTGTAGGGTTTAGATCTTCCTTAGAATTCCCTCTTGGGTTTGAAATTTATTAGTAAATTAAGTTAGAGGAATCTAATCTTGAGTAATGAAGACCCAAGTGGCAAGAGTTAATCATGAATCATGCTCTTACATTTAAATTGTAAATAAAATAATATATATTTTTCCCAACGTAATTTAGGTCTAAGGAAAATGAGAAGAAACTTACGACATTCGTAATGCAATTCTCAATAACATTTTACAATCTACATTTACAAATATATATTATACTATTTAACTATAAAATATGTCAACATCATATATAGAGTAATTAATTATCAAACTTGTCAATAAAAATTTAATTTAATAATTAAATGGTATGGTTCTTATTTCCTCGTAAAGTTCAAAATTTGAACCATGACTTCTTAACCAAATTAAATGTCACCTCGAAATTTTTCGAATGTAACATAAATCATCTTAAGTTACAGTTAATTATCATTAGATGCATTTTAATATTATTAATTATATTATTTTCTATTTTAACGATTAACATTACTTAATCTTTAACCACCACACATAACTAACTATTAATTTGTTATTCACAACCTTTATATATATATATATATATATAAAAGTAATATGAATGATGAATAGCATATTTAATGTGTGACTTGAGTAGTTGTGACATCGAAGTATCTAAGTTGTCAAAATTATTTAGGCACTACACATGGTTTCAGGCACACAAACTCTTAACATGACTAGATTTTTTGCCACAAAGTTTTAAAATAATGACTTTACACCATAAAGCTCCTTAACAAACACCCTATCACTATCTACTCTACCCTAGACTACTTCATAACAACACATATTCCATCTAGGGTTTAAATATGTCTTCCAAAGTTATGACATACCTTACTACAACATATATCAAACCCTAGAAACCATTCACACAACTATGGATCTACAAATCATCTAACAACCTTCCAAAATACACGTGTTAGACTTCTCACTAGGGTTTCATTCAAATCCTAGATATCATACAAAAGAATCAATCAAAGTCAATGAGAGCTTCATCATGAACGTGACTAGCTTGCACTCGGGTTAGTTCCAAACTCCTAGATTTTCAATCAATCAGTCACTAACTATTGAAATGTGTCAATAAGAATATTCCAGTTTAATTTGTCTTTGAATTAAATTATGAATTAAAATCAAATTTAGTTTTAACAACTACTTGGAAATAATTAATTAATTCATTTTGAATTAATTAGTTGGAAAAATTCAAGTTAGAAGTCTTTCTGAAGTCATGCAAGAGTTATCCCTTAAATTAAGGAGATAAGATTGAGTTATATTTGTGTTGTAATTAGTTAACTCAGTTTACTGAGTTAAGTCTAGTTAAAATATTTCCAAACTGTTTGAGGAACTAATGGTGAGTTAACAGTCAGTTGATGCATCCATGAAACTAGTGCTACTCGAGTTAACTAAAGATTCCCTCATTAGAAACTCATGCTTGTCTATTTTGAGAAAGACCCAGTTGAGATTAAAGTCAAGGACAATGTACTATTAGTTGCATGTGTTTTCTTATAAAGAAAACTCATGCACATAGTCAAGTCATCATTACTTGAGGATTGTACAGTTCTAATAGTGTGTGAGAGGAGATGCTCCACTTGGTTGAAGGCAAATCATCCACAAGGAACAATGCAAGGAAATAGGAGCTCAGAGGACAGAGAGGAAGGCTTGAGAGAAGCCAATATTTCCTATGAGCATCTATGAGGATTGTACTCAGAGCTAGCTAGCTGTGAGAATGAAGGCTTTGTATAATTCCTATGTATTTCCACCTTGTATGATAATACAGATAGTGGGGTTTCTAGCTAAGGTTTTCCCCAAAGTATTTTCATGTGTATTGTGTGATTGATTCTTCTTCTTCTGGTTATATTGTTTAGCTCGATCTTTAAACGTCTGCAAATTGATAGTAGAAGTAGGTTATAGTATTCTGCATTGTTTTATATTGCATTATCGGGTTAACCTACATCAAATATTCTACTTGGTATCAGAGCTGTGAACAGTATACTGAGAAGAGAATTTGAAGTTTGAAGTTTGGGGTTGTAGGTGCAAATCGAATTCATATTATACTTCAAGGTTGGGCAATGGCGTTTTATGGCTTGAGACTCGAGTATGCCTTGGAAGGTAGCTCGAATTACATAGCATGGAAAAATAGAATGGAGGCTGTATTAGAAGATAATGGCTTGAAGGAATTCATTGATCAAGAAATCCCAAAGCCATCTTCAACTAATGCAAAAATGTTGGTTGAGTGGAAGAAGTGTGTGGTGAAGGTGATATGGATCATCCTTGAGGGAGTTTGAGACCATATTGTCTCAAGTCTCCATGGGAAGGATACTCCATTTTCAATGTGGAAGACACTAAAGGACATCTACTAGAACAATAGCGACTAGAGTAAATTTGCACTCAAGGATAAGCTTTAAAGAATCAAGATGGAGAAGGGTGATACTATTTCCACATATCTGAAGAAGCTCACCGCCTGCAGAGATTAGCTTGGAAGTGTGGGAATAACTACTGTCGATGATGATATGGTCAGCCTTGCTCTCCTTGGCCTTCCAAAGAGTTGGAATAGCTACCATGACTCTGTGAATGGAAGGGAGAAACTGCTGGATTGGGAACGACTGTGTTTGGATCTTATGGAGGAGGAGATCAGGAGGAGCACATGAGATGGTTCTTCATCCAAGAATGATGATGAAGAAAATCTGGCCTTAGAAAGTAAGGCAAGGAAAGGGAAGGGGAAGGCTTCCCATTTCAAATCAAATTATTCTCATGGAGGGAAGAAGGGTGACATGTCTAAAGTAAGATGCTTTAATTGTCACAAGATGGGACATTATGTGACTAATAGCCCATCGAAGAAGTACAAGAAGGGATCCTTGGAATGATTGGAAGGTGAGGCATTAGCATCTCATTTTGAAATGTACTTTACCCTCATCACATGCATGGTGTCATCGATGATGGGTTGTGTCTGGTGTCTTGACAGTGGAACTTCATCCCACATGACCGATGATAAAAATTTATTCAATGCCTTGGAGGAGAAAGACCTTAAGATGTGCATAGAGATGGGTGACAATGGAAGGTATAATGTTTCAGGAGTGGGCACAGTTTCTTTTCAGAGGGAGCATGGACCTCCTATCACCTCGACAGTTGTGAAGTATGTGCCTGGACTAAAGAAGAACTTGGTATCGGTCGCAATGTTGGAGGACAAAGGCTATGATGTTGTCTTTAGTAAAGGAAAGGCATTCCTAAGACATATAGCCATGGGTCAGACCAAGAGGATAGGGATTTGAGTGAAGAATATTTATAAACTAGAGGTAGATGATTGTGCAACATTGAGTCCAAAAGAAGAATTGGTGCAAAGCCAATACATTGGCGAGTTGTGGCATAGGCGGTTGGGCCATTTGCATCATGGGGCTTTGAAGATAATGCAACAGATATCTACAAGACATCCCAAAGGTAAACTTGAGCAAGTTGGCGCATGCAAAAGTTGTACCTTGGGAAAGTACACCAAGTCTTCCTTTCATGAACGAGACAGTCGAGTAGAGGCTATCTTAGAGTGAGCTCATACTGATGTGTGTGGACCATTCTTGATGGCATCCAGAGTGAAGCAAAGGTATTATGTGATTTTCGTTGATGACTATTCTCGTAAATTCTGGATTTATTTCATGCAGAACAAGGACCAAACTTTCACAAAGTTTTGTGAGTTCAAATCTTTGGTTGAGAAAGAGTCAGGGAAGAAGATCAAGGCCTTGAGAAGTGACAATAGTGGAGAATATGTCTCTCAAGAGTTTAAGTACTTCTATGCAGTGGCAGGAATTAAACGAGAGTTGACGACACCTCATAACCCACAACAGAATGGGGTGACCGAGAGGAAGAACATAACTATTGTAGGGGCAACATGGGCAATGCTACATGACCAAGGCCTACCACTTCACTTGTGGGCTGAGGCATGCAACATAATGATCTATTTGCATAATAGAAGCCTGCATCACATACTTGGGATGAAGACACGAGAGGAAGTTTTCTCCGATAAGAGACCAGATGTAGGTAACTTCAGGATCTTTGGCTCATCAGTATTTTTCCATGTGACAAAGGATGCACGGAAGAAGCTTGAGTCGACAAAAGAGTTGGGGATTGTTGAGTTCAAAAACTACCTCTTTTTAAAGCAACTTTCTCATCCTTCTTCCTTTTATTTTCCATGAAAAATGCATCCTTAATCATCATAAGCCATTACACATTGCCTCAAGGAGTATATTTTAGTGATTTACAAGTTATATTGTTATGTTTGTTATTTGAATAAGTTTTTCTTTTTTAGCTATGGAATACAGCCACATTTTGCAGCTAACTAGTTGTTCTATAGCCATCTCCATGCTTTTGTAGGTTATAGGTGTCAAGAGAGGAAACAGACCACATGGGTAACTTTCAAAACATCAAAACATGGATGGTATCCTATCCATTTAGCCAAGATCGATGAGGAGGACCCTGGTCAAAGGGAAGTCAATGGAAGAAACCTATGGCTAGTAGAACTCTATTTTTGCACGATTCTCAGTGTTGGATCCAAGGCAAACTCCTAAAGCCAAGGACCTCATCTGCCACCTACATAAACAGAATCCAACATCCACTATTATAAGATTTATGTTTCAAGGCAACCAAAGGCAAGAATTCTGGATACATTACCTCTCTACGTGTTTTGTTGTAGATGACTTCTCTCTTCAAAGAGTTGTATAATTTTCCTATAAATCCATCATTTAGAACATAGAAGAAGTTCAAGTTTTTGCTTATGTAATAGTGCATATTTCCGGTTTGTAGTGTGAGAAACTCAGTGCTCTATTTTAATATAACAACTCTATTTTCAATGGATACCTAAAGCGTGTGAAGTGTTGATTTCATGTTGATAATCCAAGACCTTGCAGAGGACCCCTACGTGGTCAAGGGTACATCCTATTTCTGTACATTTTATTTTTGTTTGACTTTCTTAGTTTAATTGTACATTTACTGTGTTTTCATCATGTTCATAATCATTTTCTAACACTATGTATATTGCAGCTTGTGTCATTTGTTTTCACTAACTTAGAGTAGTTGCATTCCAGTGTAGAATAGTCCTTTAAGTTTTGATTGCTTTCTAGTCCCTTAACTGTAGTTTTGAAATTGATGTCAGTAGCATAATTCGATTTATTTCACCTATTGTTCCTTAGTTTGTATATTTTAAATTAAGTTGTTCAATGCATTTTTCTTATTAGTGTAGTCACTCATGATATAAATGAATGTTTCCAAAAGCCTTTCGTTGATGGTTAATTCTCAAACTAAATGGTGAAATGTTGTATTTATGAATGAGTCTTTCATTATAGTTGTTGTTCATTAGTTTTTGAGTTAAGTAGTTCAATGTCATTTTCTTATCAGTTTAGTAACTCATGATATAACTGGATATTTCCAAGAACCCTTTCAGTTGAAGGTTAATCCTAAAACTAAGTGGTGAAATGTTTTATTTATGCGTGAGACTTTCTTTTAATTTTCATGTTTGCTTTCTTAGAATGATGAAGAATGAAATCTCTCAAGATTGTTATCATAAGGAAGCAGTTCTCTCTAAGTTATGTAGCAGAGTGACAACAATACTTCATTTAGCCTTGCTTTCATAATAAAATAATTGCAATTTCATTTTTAGTTCTTCACTTAGTTTAAGTTGTAGTTCCATCTTCAGTTGTTTATTAAGCTTTCATTCTGCAAATAGATTCATCAATAGAAGTAATCTTATTTCTAGTATTCCATTTTTGGTTTATCATAGATAGTTGCAATCTCATTTCATTTTTATTTATCAAAGATAGCTGCCATTTTATTTTCTCATTTAAAACTATAGTTTTGTAATTAAGTAGATAGTAGTTTTAAAGTCCTTTCAGTTCATGTTTTGGAAAAAATTATAAAAGCAAGAAGAGAAGCTCTATTTTTCACTTTCTTGTTTAAAAGAATTTACTTCCAAAATTGGCCTAAAAGCACTTTTAACTTTCATTTCATTTCTCTAGGATATTAGCAGTAGTATATTAAGATTTTGTTTACATTGTATAATGTTAGGAATCAAAAGAAAAAAACCCCAAAACAAACATAAACTCAAAAATAGTGAGGTAAGAAAGGGTCATCTAGCACATATAGTGTACTACACTTCATTAGTTTACGATACTCGGATTGAAAATTTATGTAGCAATTTAGGACACTAATTTGAATAAACATTTTAGAGTCGTTGGTGGGGAAGTGTGACTAGGTAGCCTTATCTCTTACATTCATACAAAAAAATCAAAAACAACAAAACAAAACAATGAGATGCATAGAGAAAGAGATTCCAGGGGTAGATTTATAGCTAGGGGCAAAAGTTCGATTTTCACAACTCCACCTACTCCACTAAGAGTTAGGAAAGATACACCTCCATCCTAGACTCATACTCCTAGCCTTAGAATTCCTGGAATTCAAGGGGCAGCAACTCAGTTAGAAGATTCTCACACTTCATCTACTAAAACAAACCTAGGAGAGAAGACCTTTTTCACTTCTACAGGCGAGCCTATTGTAGTTGAGGAAGTAGGAATACCTAGTGAAGAGGAAGAAGTAGAAACTCTCTCCCATAATCCATTAATAGAAGAACTAGAGGATTTTGGAAAAACTATAATGGCAGAAGAAGAACAAGATGGAGAATTCTCACTGTTTGGAGGAGGGGGTAGAGGAAGAGGTAGAGAAAACAATGGAGGAGGTAGAGGTAACAATGGAGGAGGCAGAGGAAATAGGGAAATAGATAACTCATTTGGATTCCCTATAGTAGATGGAGAAACACATACCACAATGAAAAACTTCTCACCATATGTCCTCCCAAACTTTTATGGGTTGAGAAGTGAGGACCCTGAAACTTTTTTTTTGAGTTTGAAGTCTTGTGCAGAACCTATGACTATCTAGAAGACTCTCAAAAAATCAAATTGTTCCCTTCAACACTAAAAGAGTATGCTTTGAAGTGGTTTATGGGGTTAGTCACTCAATCCATTAGAACTTGGAATGACATGAAATAGGGATTTTTAGATAGATATTTGGATTATTGTATGCCTACTACTCATAAGAATGAGGTATTCAAAATGATGCAAAAGGAAGATGAAAACTTAGAGGATTTGTTTGAGAGATTTAACTACAATTTGAAAAGAGAAAAAATGAATAATTTACATGAATAAACTTTGAAAGCTCTTTTGTCAAAGGCCATTAGAGATGAATGGATAAATATCCTTAACATGATGGGAAAGGGAGACATCTCTCAACTTCCATTGAGTGATATAGCAGAACTATGTGTTCATCTCTCTAGAGGTAAATCTAAAACTGGGAAAGGACTAAGAGATCCTTCTCTTGTTAGAGCAAACAAATCTGCAACTAGATCTGTAAGTAGAGCAGAAATTGGCAATATGCTTGATGAATTTAAAACTAACATTTTAGAGAGCCTTAGTGAATAGCTAGACACCCTCAAAATCCAAAACAAGTAGAAAACAAAGGTTGATGCCTTAGCCATATTTTGTCCAAAATGCAGAAAGAAACATGCTCTAAGGGAATGCCCTTTAGATGCACAAATTATAGAAACTTGCATGATTTGTTCAGAAAGTCATGAGACCAAGGGTTGTCCTTCAATCCTAGGTCTTAACGCTGTCTTTCAAGAAGAAACAGTCCCAAATTCTATAGAACCTCTTTGTTTTGTTGCAATAAGACCTTGGCAAGGGCAGCAAAATCAAGGATTTAATAATCCAATGTATTTTCAACCCCCACCAAACTGGAATTCTTGGCAGCAACCTCGGATTCAACCTCAAAATCAGTATCAATATCAACCATGGGCATAAGGGGTACAAAATATTTATGAGAGATTTGATCAATATTATCAATATCCTCCATTTTATCAAAGCTACCCTCCCCCACAAAATCAGTAGCAAAATCAGCAACCACAACTTCCAAATTGAAGCCCTCACCTCTCATTGCCATTTCCACAACAACCTCCACAACAAAGTCAAAATCCTCAACTCTTACTTCCATTTCAACAAAAACCAAATCAACTACCAGTCCAACCATTGCCAAACCCTAATAATAAAAACCCTTAGAATGCTTATATGGTAGAAGGACAACAATTTCCTACTTACATGATTGCTCCTCTAGATGTTAATGATGTTCAACTTAGATCTGGTAGGATATTAGAAAAGGAAAAACCTTCTATAGATATTCAAGAACAAGATGTTTCTCAGGAGGATTCTCTAAAAGTCAATAAAAGTTTTGAGGGAACATCCCTCCAAAACCAAAAAATTGAAAAAGAAAAACAAAAAGAGTCAATAAACACAACTCCTATAATTGAGCAACCAACATCTACCTCTACACCTCCTTTTCCCGAGAGATTACGAATTGATAGAGGAGTAGAAAAACAGATCTTGTTGCCCAATTATGACTTCCTAGATGAATTAAAGAATGTTTGTATCAAGATTCATTTGTTACAAGCCATTAGAGAAATTCATATTCTAGCTGACACAATAAAGGAGTTGAGCATCAAAAGACCAAGAAGAAAACCAAGAGAAACAAAAATAATTCACCTGGTAGGAAAGATATTAGATATCATGATAGGAAAGATTTTCATGCAGAAATATGTAGATCCAGGAAGTCCAATTGTCAAGACACACATAAATGGGATTGAAATTCCAAACACATTTATTGACTTAGGAGCAGTAATAAACATTATGAGTAGATAGACTATGGAGTAGCTTAAAATTCCTAACCTTCTTTACACACCTACCTTACTGCAACTTGCAGATAGATTGGTAATCAAACCGGATGGTGTGCTAGAATACATTTCAGTCTCCTTATATTCTTGGTAATATCCTGTTGATTTCATGATTCTAACTCCCAAGAATAATTTAGGAGGACACCCACTTATCTTAGGAAGACCTTGGATGGCCACAACTGATGCTTTTATTAGTTGTAGATCTAGTGACATGTACATTTCTGATGGTAATTCAACAAGGAAATTTACTTTGTATCCTCTGGCAAAAGCAATCATAGAAATAGATGACAAGGAGTGGATTGATGATGAAGATGTTATTCAGCCTGTCTTTACTATATCAAAAATTAGTGAAGATAGTCAAATTTTGAACACATTGGAAAATTATGAAACATTTTCAGAATATGATCATGCACAATTCCAGGAAAAATCTAATGTTGAATACTTGTCATCTAGGCAGATGTCTCTCTATTCTATGGAAGAGTTTGGTAGCTCTACAATTGAAAATTTTCCAGGTAGAACATTGAACATAAACAAAAACTTAGAGAAACTACAACAAGAAGAGCTAACCAAGATATTACAAAAACATTTTGTTGCATTTGCATGGGAGTATACTAATATGAAAAATATTGATCCTAATACTTGTATCCATCATATATATATTGAGGAAAACAATAGACCAATTAGACAACCTCAAAGAAGAATGAATCCAAATCTTAGGGAGATTGTGAAAGAAGAACTTCAAAAACTACTCAATGTAAACTTCATTTACCCAATCTCAGATAACCAATGGGTTTCTCTTTTGGTCATTATGCCTAAAAAGAATGGTAAATGGAGGGTGTGCATTGATTACAACGAATTGAATAAAACAACCTTGAAAGATCACTTTCCTTTGCCCTTTATAGATCAGGTATTAGATACAATAGCAGGAAAAAAGTATTTCTCATTTTTGGATGGTTTTAGTGGTTATAATCAAATTCAGGTAGCACCACAAGATCAGGTTAAAACCACATTTACTTGTCCATGGGGAACTTTTGCCTATAGAGTGCTTCCTTTTGGTTATGTAATGCACCAACAACATTCCAAAGATCAATACTAGGAATTTTTTCTGATCTAATACATGATTGTGTAGAAGTATATATGGATGATTTTACAGTCTATGGTAACACATTTGAAGAAGCCTTGGAAAATTTAGAAAAAAGTCCTTAAAAGATGTAAAGAAACAAACCTTTCATTAAGCCATGAAAAATTCTTTATGATGTTTACAAAAGGTATTGTTTTAGGACATCACATTACAGGAGATAGGATTAAAGTAGACAAATCAAAAGTTGAAGTCATCTCTAAGTTGCTAATTCTGAATTGCCAAAAAGATGTTAGAAGTTTTCTAGGATTTACAAGATATTATAGAAGGTTTATAGAAAACTTTACCAAAGTAGAATCTCCACTCTTCAAATTTCTTATAAAAGATTGTGAATTCAAGTGGAAACCTGATTGCCAACTAGCATTTGAAACCTTGAAAGAAAAAATATCTGAAGCACCTATCTTAAGAGGACGAAATTGGAAACTTCCTTTCCATATTTCTACACATGCTTAAGATACATCTCTAGAGGTTGTATTGGGACAAAAATATTTGATTCCTTCTGCCATTTACTACACAAGGAAAATTTGACTCCCACTGAATTGAATTATACTGTGACTGAAAAAGAGTTCTTAGTTGTTGTTCATGCAATTAACAAGTTTAGACACTATATAATAGGCTATGAAACTTTTGTTCATACAGATCACTTTGCAATTATATATTTGATGAATAAACCTATTAATAATGGAAGAGTTACAAGATGGCTTTTACTTTTGTAAGAATTCAACATTATTGTGCTAGACAAACCTAGAAAACAAAACACAGTGGTTGATTTATTGTCCAGGATTAGAATATCAAAAAAGATTCTTCGGTTGAGGATAAGTTCCCTGATGAATATCTATTTGCAGTAACTACTCAAACTCCTTGGTTTGTAGATGTTGCTAACTACTTGGTTACACGGAAGTTACCTTCACATTTATCTCCTAGAGAGAAAAGAAAGATTATTCAAAATAGTGCAAGATATTCATGGATCACTAAGGAATTGTATAAAATAGGGCCAGATATTATGATCAGAAGGTGTGTCAAGGAAGATGAAATGCCTGATATTCTCAAAGCATGTCATGACGAGCCATGTGGTGGACACTTTGCTGACAAGACGATAGCCTATAAAATCATTTCTTTAGGATATTATTGGCCATCCATCTTCAAAGATGCTAAAGAATATGTTAGAAGGTGCGACAGTTGCCAAAGGGTAGGGAGACGTGCCCCCTCAAATGAAATTCCATCACAACCTCAGGTACTTATCGAACCCTTTGAAAAAGGGGCTTTAGACTTTATTGGACCTATTGATCATCCATCCAAGCAGAAAAAGTATATATTGTTATGCACTGATTATTTCACCAAATGGGTAGAAGCCATAGCATTACTTTTTTCTAACAAAAAATATGTAGTTATTTTTCTTTTTGAGGATATTTTTACTCGCTTTGGTGTTCCAATAGAAGTTGTGATAGATCAGGAAACTCAATTCACATTCAAAATGATGGAGAGGCTTATGGAAGAGTACAAGATCAAGCATAGGGAATCGAATCCCTATCATCCACAAGCAAATGGTCAAGTGGAGTTTACAAATAAAGTGATTGAAGGAATCCTCACCAAGATTGTGCGTCTACATAGAAGAGATTGGGTAGATAGGCTTCCTGAAGCCTTGTGCGCCTATAGAACTACATGGACGAACACAACAAGACATACACCTTATGAACTTGTTTATGGAAAGCAAGTCCTATTCCCCATAAAGTTCCAAGTTAAAACTTTCAATATGGCAATCAAGTTGGGGATGGATTTATCGGAAGCTAAAAAGCATAGACTGGAGCAGTTAAATGAACTCGATGAAATCAGACAAGAAGTTGTTCAAAGGACTGGTCTAATTTAGAAACAAAGGGATAAGTGGCATGACAAGTGTGGAGTATCAAGGAAGGTGTGTTTCGATGGTTATTTTGGTATCTTTTCATTAGAACTCAAAATCCTTTTGCATAGGAAATTTAGATAATGATAAGGATTTATAACGAAACACGAGAGATTAATGAGAAACAATGGTAATCATCATTTCTCTGTGCAGGAGGGAGGAAAAATGGAAGGTGGCCATTCCAAAAGTAAAGACAAGGATGAGCTAACTGTTGTCCCTTTGACGGGAGACTGGAAGCAAACCAGAGCAAAATGGATCAACCCAGGAAAGGATGCGGAGATACCAGCACGGAGAAGAAAAGGAAAGAAGTGACGCAGTATGAATGATTCTACGAATCCCTCAGGATCTTAGATCCTGAGGGATCACTATTTTATCTATTTTCTGTATCTAGATATCTCCGCCATCTTCCTTATAAAAGGGATAGCACTGTTGGCTACAGGGGGGATCTTTATGTAATTTCTTTTAAGGAAGATCAGGACTATGATCTTTATGTTCTGTTGAAAACTTGAGTTCCTGTAATTTTATTGCATGCCTTAATACAGACTTGTTCACTCTTTTATCTTTGAGCCTGGATCTATCTTAAGCGATGTACCCTTGGAGGCTAAGGGCCCGGCCCTGGAGGACACTTTCTCTTGTACCATTAGCATGGTTTCTATGTGGTTTGTTCATAGATGTAATCTAGTAATCTGCTGTGTTTTAAGAATGTTCTACTACATGCTCTGTTATGATTAACTCGTCTCGTGTTCCTGAACTTTATATTGATGCTGTGTCATTTTAACAATCCTTTAAGTATTGATTAATCTCTACAGGACATTGTCACTCTATTCCAGAGTTCATCACGATTGTGTTTAGCATTATAACAAGTTATCTTGAAAAGGTCTGTTTTCACATGATTATTGAATGTTACTACTCTTCATCTTAAGATGCAATCGTATGGGTTTATTTAGATCAATAACAGAAGCAGATTGAGTATGTTGTATTTCTAAGATTTTGATCGGTAGTGTTGTTCCATTGTATGTGTACATCTTTAAGACTGAAGGATTGAGGTTTTGATTGGAAAGACTAAATAGAATTACAGCATGAGGAACATGGTGACTGCTTATTTCAGCTGCTGTTCCATTTCTGAATTGTTGTTTCATTTATTCGTTGTTCCATTTATTTGTTGTTCCATTTATTTGCTGTTCCATTTCAATTGTTGTTCTATTTCCAGATTGCTAATTTGCTATTTCTTAAGGACAGACTCAGGCTGTAGTGAGCCCAGCATCTGCTATTTGGCTCCCAGTCCTCTGATCTGCTCCCATCAGCTATGAAAGGGATGTGTTATTGCTACCAAGTCCTTGGCTTATGTGCTGTTCTATTTCATTGATATTTCCTTTACTAGCTGTTTCATTTCTATTCATTAACAAAGGTCATAGGCTGTAGTGAGCACAACATCTGCTATTTGGCTCCCAGACCTCTGATCTGTTCTCATTAGTTATGGAAAGGATGGGTTATTGCTACCGAACCTTTGAATGATGCAATACTTGGTGTGATTTGGTCTTTTAAAGTAGTTAAGGTGTAGACTTGCATTAATTTACTTTCGTAGCTTTTAAATAGTTGTACTACAAGCATTACTCTGGCAAGTGCTAAGCCTCAGACTGAGACACTCTTTGAAATAACCAGATGTTCCCGGATTGACATATTAATGTGAGGTAACTAGAGGTGAAAGA
>APFE030777730.1:310484-342354 GCA_000404065.3 Pinus taeda
TAACTAGAGGTGAAAGAGACCCTTTTTATAGCTCTACATTTTGGCGCCGTTGCTGGGGAAAGAGTGTAGCCATTTGTCTTTTTCAGAGTAGTGTACGAACCTGCTAGGGAAGAATTGGGTTTTGAAAACGGAAGGTAAGAACCTACATGCAGAGCATGTAAAAGCCCTGCTCCTTTGCCCGCTTTCCTTCAGATTTGCTACTATCTACTTAAAACTTAGTAGTTAAATTGAGTGCATGACTAAGCAGAAAAAGCCAAAGAAAAATACTAAACCGTTACCAAAGCCAGAAAAAGCTAAGGAACCGGTGACCCTTGGTCGATCAACATACATAAACGAAATCTATAAGAAAGCCGAATCTCAGCCTTCAGTAGGACCCAGGAAAGTCACTTCCAAACAGCCTACTAGTTCCCTTCAATCCTCAGGTTGACCATCTGAAGGCTTTGCTGAGGTGCATCATTAGACTGATGAACAAGAATTTCAAGAAATTGAAAATTCTATCCCAGAACGACTGCAAGAAGGGAATCTCAGTAATATTTGTGAAGGAAAAGGGGAAACAGGGGAAACTAGGGAGCCAAGATCTCCTCCTAGGATAACTCAGCCATTGAATAGCCCATACAAGGGGAGTGCGGTAAAAATTGTTATTGAAGACACCCTATTCCCTCAGACAGAAATTCCAGATAGTGGAAGTGCTATTAAAACTGTTCCTGTTGAAAACATTCCTCCTCAACCTAAGAATGCCCTCTTAGATATTCCAGAAGGTTATTGGTATACATTTAACCTAATGGCTCAAAATCTGCCAAACACCCAGACCTCTACATTATAATACCCCATAGTGGATTCCGTAGCAAATTCTCCTATGAAAGCAATCCCCCCTCAACACATTCCTACATTTCACGGACTTACATCAGAGGACCTCGATGCATTCTTATTTGAATTTGATGTGCTATGTACGGGATATGATTACACCACTGACCCCCAGAAACTAATATTGTTCCCCTCTACTTTGAAAGGGGCAGCTTTAAGATGGTTTATGGGATTAGGTGGTGGAGTTATAAATAACTGGGAACAAATGAAAGAATATTTTCTAAAAAAATATCAAGATTACTGTAGGTCTAGAGAACTAAAAGATGAAATATTTCAGATGATAGCTAGACCAAATGAAACATTAGACGAATATGTGGAACGTTTCCAGTATAATCTGCAAAGATCCCCTTATGCATCGTTGCCTTTCCCTGATAACGTGTTGAAAAAAACATTAATAAGGGGCATGAAAGAACAATGGATTGAAACATTAAACATTATGGGGAAAGGGGATATTTATCAGGAAATTTTTGCTGACATAATTGATCTATATATCAGGAGTTCGAGAGGTAGTACACGAATCAAACCAGCAGAACATGATCGATTTGCACGAGAAAATAAAATTTCATCAGAAGGAGTAACACGTGTGGAAATTGGAAATTTATTTGAAAATTTTAAAACTGATATACTAGGAACACTGACTACATAATTGGACGTTTTGCAGGCTAAGCAGAAACAAATGGAGGCAGAACATAATTTGGCAATCTTCTGCCCCAGGTGCAGGAAGAAGCATAGCCATAAGGACTGCCCACTAGATACAGTTCAGACATGCGCCATTTGCACAAGGGATCACTTTATAGAAAGTTGTCTCTCATTACCTGGACTGAAAGCGGTATACAATGAAGTAGAAGAAGAACCAGAGGCAGTATATCTACTTAACCAGCGTCGTCAGTGGCAGCTGTGACAAACTGGTATGTTTTTAGACCCAGCTTCTTCTTTTTAGTATCCACAGTATAGTACTCAACAGTATAATACATGGCAAAGTCAGTTTCACCCCCATTTCCAAACTGGTCATCACAGTCGTACCCTTCTGCAAACCCGTGGCTAAATCAGACAAGCCAATCTGGCTAGTCGAATCCTCCTTATCCCCCACCATACTGGCAAAACAACCCATACCCACCACAATGGACTCCCCCCACTTCACAAGGTTTAGTCTAGGGGAATAACTGGCAGAGACCAACACAGCAGCCAGTAGGAAATATTCCTTTCCCTCAACCTACACTGCCAGCTTTACAGCAAAACCCCCAATCTAATCTCAGACCCCAACTCCCAGCCCAGCCCAATCCCAATCCAAATAACAGACAGGTCCAAGCACTTCAAATTTTAGAAACACCAGAAGAAGGACCCGATCTGAGGGAGTGCAATGATCTGCAGCTAAGATCTGGGCGTATTATTCAAATAGAGGGAAACAAAACAGTTCAGTTTGAAGATCAGTTACCTAGAGAACATATGTCACAAGAAGAGGATGTAAATGGACAACAAACTCAGAATCAAGCAACTACATCCTCTCCCCCATTCCCAGAACGTTTAGTCATACCTCGACCTATACAGCAACCTAATTTTGACATTTTGGGAGAATTACAAAATTTGTACATAAAAATTCCATTCCTTTAGGCCATTCAAGACATCCTAATATACGCTAAAACTATTAAGGAATCGTGCATGAAAAGACCGAGAAGGAATGTAATAGATAACCCAAGAGTTAAAGTAGTTGGTACTTTATCTAACCTATTATCAGGAAAGGAAACACCTATTAAGTATGAAGATCCAGGAAACCCAATAGTAACTGTTCAAATTCATGCCCAAACCTTAACTAATGCCTTAGTTGATCTTGGAGCTGCAATCAATATATTGACCACTGCCACTTGCCAAAAGTTAGGAATTACATCTACAGAACCCACTTCAACTCTGCTGGAATTGGCTGATCGATCTGTGGTTAGGCCGGAAGGCATACTGCATGATGTCATGGTCTTGGTTGATTCCTGGGAATACCCAACTGATTTTCTGATAATAAACCCGAAAACTCGACTAGATGGACACCCATTGATCTTAGGAAGACCTTGGCTCGCTACCGCTGATGCCTATATTAGCTGTCAGCAAGGGAACATGATCATAACTAATGGGGCGGATATCAAGAATTTAGTACTATATCCCCCAGTGCAACCAAGAATCACAATAGTTAAAACTAATAGGCACCCTGTATCATATCTTACTGACAACATTAGATCTCCATTAACTATACAAGAAGCGCTAGAGTTCAAAGATCAAACAGAAGATGATGCCATCAACAACTTTATTAGTCAAACTGAATTCACATCTCGTACCCAGTGTCATATGATAAAAGCAACATTTGATAACGAAGTAGAGGAGGAACCTTTGAAAGATGTGCATGACCACACAATCCCTGTCACTTCAGTTGCACATAGTAAAATTGTGGAAATCGAACCTGGGAAGACCTTAAACATTAACACCGACCTTACACCTGAACAAGAAACAAAACTTATCCATATTTTAACAAAATATAAAGATGCATTTGCATGGGATTACCCTGATATGAAAGGAATTGATCCTCAATTGTGTACACACCACATCTACATAGAAAATGATGCAAAACCTGTTAGACAGCCTCAGAGAAGACAAAATCCTCATCTAAAAGAAGTAGTAAAAGCTGAGCTCCAAAAACTTTTAGATGTTAACTTCATCTACCCTATCTCTAATAGTAAATGGGTTTCCCCGCTTGTGGTGGTACTGAAAAACAATGGGAAGTGGAGAATCTGCGTGGACTACAAAGAATTAAATAAGGCAATGCAGAAAGATCACTTTCCTCTCCCATTCATCGATCAAGTATTGGACACTTTGGTAGGGAAGAAATTCTTTTCTTTTCTTGATGGCTTCAGTGGGTATAACCAAATACAGATTGCCCTTGAAGATCAGGACAAAACTACTTTTACTTGTCGTTGGGGAACATTCGCCTACCGAGTTTTACCTTTTGGTTTATGTAATGCCCCTACCACATTCCAAAGGGCTATCCTTAGCATTTTTGCAGATCTAATAAATGAAGGACTGGAAGTATATATGGATGACTTTACTCCATACGGAGAAGAGTTTGATCCAGCATTGGAAACACTAGAAAAAGTCCTACAACGCTGCATAGCTACCAGGCTTTGTCTAAGCCATGAAAAATGCTACATGATGATGACAGAAGGACTTATTTTAGGACACTCTATTTCAACAGCCGGCATTCAGGTAGACCCAGCCAAAATCCAAATACTTTTTCTTATTCCTACTCCTACTACTCAAACAGAGGTACGTAGCTTTCTTGGATTCTCTGGTTATTACAGAAGATTTATAGAACATTATTCACGTATTGCTGGACCATTGTATGCACTAACTGGTAATATTGATTTTCTTTGGACAGAGAAATGTGAACGTGCTTTCAATGACTTGAAAAAGCTCGTATCTGTAGCCCCAATCCTTCGCGGACCAAATTGGGATTTGTTATTCCAGATATCATCCGATGCCTCAAATACAGCCATTGGAGCGGTCCTTGGCCAGGAGGAGGATAGAAAACCATATGCAATTTATTACATTAGCAAAAATCTATCCCCTGTTGAATTAAATTATACTGTCACTGAAAAGGAATTTCTAGCTGTTATACATGCTATCAATAAATTCAGACATTACATCACTGAATATCCCGTTATCTTGTACACAGATCATTCTGCTATAAAATATTTAGAAAATAAGCCTGTCACAAATGGCAGAATAACCAGATGGCTGATTTTATTGCAGGAGTTTGACATTACAATCAAGGATCGACCCGGCAAAGAAAACCCGGTAGTTGATTTCCTCTCAAGAATGCCAAAGCCAGTCGATGCAGCAGCAGTTGAAGATTAGTTTCCAGATGAGCATCTCTTTGTTGTTGCTGTTCAAACACCCTGGTATGCTGATGTCACCAATTGCCTAGTAGTAGGTAAGTTACCAAAGAATCTAACCCCTAATGAGCAGAAACAGATTGTCCAGCGAAGTACCAGATTTTCCTGGATAGGGGGCTATTGTTTCACACTGGGGCAGACATGCAAATCAGGAGATGCATTCGACAAGATGAAATCTTTGATATATTGAAAGCATGCCATGACCAACCATGTGGTGGACATTTTGCTGATTGCAGGACTATACATAAAGTATTACATACAGGGTATTATTGGCCCACAATTTTTAAAGATGCAAAGAAATTTGTCCAAGCATGTGATAGTTGCCAGAGAGTGGGATGCCCTAGTCACTCAGATGAGATGCCTTTGAAACCACAATTAGTCATCGAACCATTTGAGCGATGGGCCCTTGATTTCGTGGGACCAATCAACCCACCATCAAACCAAAAAACATACATTTTAGTGGCAACAGAATATGTCACCAAGTGGGTTGAAATAGAAGCCTTGCCCAGAGCTACAGAAGAATCTGTTATACAGTTCCTGCTCCATCTATTTGTGCGCTATGGCCTCCCTAGAGAAATAATCACAGATGGAGGGCCACAGTTTGCTGGGAATAGAATAGTGGAAACACTCAACAATTATCATGTTCAGCATAAAATGACCACCCCATATCACCCATAGGCAAATGGGCAAGTAGAAAGCAGTAACAAGATAATAGAAACGATTCTAACAAAAACAGTTGTATCACATAGACATGATTGGGCTGCCAGACTACCAGAAGCACTCTGGGCTTATAGAACAACATGGAGAAGCACCACTGGCCACTCACCTTACTAGCTAATGTTTGGAAAGCAACCTATTTTTCCTATAGAATTTGAAATCTAGACATTACAAACAGGACAAGAAGTTGGGTTAGACTTAACCGAGGCACAAACTAATCGATTGCAACAGATTAATAAGTTGGATGAAATTAGGCTCTCTGCACTTCAACATGCTGTCCTGATACAACAACAAAGAGCCAAATGGCATGATGCTCTCATAAAAAATAGAGTCTTCCATGAAGGAGACTGGGCTCTTTTATATGACTCTAGATTTCAGGACTTCCCCGGGAAACTCCAGACTCGTTGGCTGGGACCATATGAAATTCAGAAAGTACATGACAATGATACCCTCACACTGAGTACTATTGATGGTTCTGGGTATACCTTTAAGGCAAACGGCCATCGAGTTCGTCTCTATCGCAAACCACTTACTCGGGATTCCTTCTGCCAACAACTACGCCAAGATTCAGATATGGAGATCTTATGGGAGGAAGACAAGTCTCCTCCACCTGTAACTCACTAAGAAGTTTACTTTTCTTTACAATTTGTATATAACTGTTTGAATTATTTTTGTACATATTTTTACAACATGTTTTGATTTTTGCTCTTCCTTTTTCAAAAAGCACAGCACTTTGGATTTTTGCTGTTCCTTTTCCAAAAGGAACAACACTTTTGATTTTTGTTGTTCCTTTTTCAAAAGGAACAACACTTTTGATTTTTGTTGTTCCTTTTCCAAAAGGAACAACACTTGTGATTTTTGTTGTTCCTTTTCCAAAAGGAACATCACTTTTGATTTTTGTTGTTCCTTTTCCAAAAGGAACAACACTTGTGACTTTTTCTGTTCCTTTTGGAAAAGGAAAAACACTTTTGATTTTTGTTGTTCCTTTTCCAAAAGGAACAACACTTTTGATTTTTGTTGTTCCTTTTCCAAAAGGAACAACACTTTTGATTTTTGTTGTTCCTTTTCCAAAAGGAACAGCACTTGAGTGTTTTTGCTGTTCCTTTCTAAAAAAGAACAGCATTTGTGTGTTTTTGCTGTCTCCGAAAGAAACAGGACTGTTTGATTTCTGTCGGTCTTTTTCCAAAGGAACGACACTTGTCTGATTTTGCTGAATAGCACCGTTGATTGCCATTGTTCCTTTCTCCAAATGAACAACTCTTGTTGTGCCCTTCCTTGGAAAAATCACTACTCATATGATTTAAAACAGCTTGATCCTTCTTAAGGATGCTGAGTGCTAATGTTCTTTCGAGTCTTTTGGAATACAGCTATCTACTTACGTGATGGAAACAAAAACACAGTATACGGAAATCAGTAAATCATAAATCACTATCTTTATAAGTAACTGCCCTGAATTGGCAAAAGGACGCAGGGAAAAGATATGCTTATTCATCACCTTTTGTTGCCATTGTTCTATTAACTCTGTTCTGATTGGTTATCTCTATCGTGCTGATCCCCTTTTACCCACTTTGATTATCATTCGGCAATAAGATAAAAGGGTCTATACCTTCCTATTGGGATATTAAGACTTCTTCCACCATTCCTAATCTTAAGGAGTGTTGAACCACCCTTTGTGTATAAACAGGAAAGGCTCTCTGCTAAAAGCAAGAAAAAAGAAGCAAGCAAAGCAGTTTAAAAAAAAATAAAAAAAATTGTCAAATTGTAGGATAGGGAGTCTCATTACGAGCTGGCCTACCATGATCATCAGAATGGAAGCGAAGTGGCATTCCCACTAGGGCCACCACACCTGGGAAATGGTCCAAAAGGTATATCAAAATAAATAACCCTTGGAACAGGAGGTCTCACCACGAGCCGACCTGTCCACTATTCGCTCCTTCCTCGTGAATGGCACTATAACTAACTGGTTACCAAGCCTGCATAGTGGCCTACAGTTTTGAGATTATATAACACTTCCTCGCATACACAAAGGACTATGGTTCTCAGGGTGAAATAAACAACTTTGCCAAGGTTATGGACACCTTCGGCAGCTGTTAATGGTATTGAAGTCGTAACCTTTACACCAATGGATAAGGATATTATATCCTTTTGTTTCTTATAATGTGATAATTAATTTAATTACCCAACCATATAGCGCATGACTATCTATTACTGCAAATCATTACGGAGCTAGTGACAGTGACCGCATGAGACTCCCTAATTATGGAAAATGTCTTATCCCCGAACTTCCATCAACTCACCTCAGTCGCTTACGTATTAAAAGCGGTCTAACTTTCTACCTCGATTTCCATAATACATTGTTTTTGCGGACATGGCATATTTTCATAAGTTGTTCCATAAAGGCCTTGTGGCAGAGCAGACGCTACTCATTTATTTGACGGGGGGGGAGGTAACCTCATCATTCCCCAGAGCATGTGTCAGTCCGTTATTCGAGAAGATATTGTACTCGAGCACAGCACGGCTCAATGGTATGATCATTTGGCGTTTTTGTTTTCTTCTGCATGAGTTGATGTTCGAAGCTATTTCCATTGCATACGTCGTTGCATTTGAATTTGAACGAGAAATACGCCACCATCTTCTCTGCGATTCAACGAAAAACTGTTGTTCCTTTGAGAATTTGCAAGTGAAGTAATGGGAGGAAGGTCAGTTCGTCGAGAACCACAAACATTAACTGTTTCGGCTACAGCCCGAAGAATCTTGAAGAGAGCAGGATGGTTGACCTATCTCAATCACCTGAAGGAGTCTAATGAAACTGTAGTGAAGGAATTTTTACAGAACCTACAGGAAGAATACTCCACAGTAAGAGGAAAGCGAATAACAGTCACT
The DNA here is from genome assembly GCA_000404065.3 of Pinus taeda. Lineage (NCBI taxonomy): Eukaryota > Viridiplantae > Streptophyta > Pinopsida > Pinales > Pinaceae > Pinus > Pinus taeda. The sequence continues at coordinate 318,881 of APFE030777730.1, forward strand.
GATGACATAATAGAAAAAGTCACAGGACTACCGGCCACAGGACCAGTATGGAAAATAAAGAAGGAAAGGCTGTAGAAGATTGTGGAAATCTTTCAGGACGAGGGCCATAGTTTGACAGTCTGAGGAAAGGGGGTGCTACCAGCAACGCTAGGAGAACCATGGGCGGAATTGGCAAAAATTATCCAGAGCTATATTACTTGCGAGGGCAGAAAAGACGTGGTAAGACCACGACATCTGAAACTCCTAGCTGTCTTAAAACAAAAATGTTCTGTGAATTTACCTACATTGCTAAATTCACTATTGTATGATGTGGCACGAAGTATGAAAAAGGCACAGCACATAGAATCTGTGGTTAGCCACCACAGATTAATTCGCTTGATAGTGAATCATAATCTCACCCAGCAGCAGAGTAGCTGGGAAGAACTAATTGATATTATCAATAAAGGGATGGCCACATCTGGACGCCCGAAAAAACGAAAATGAATTGATAGCACACCCCGATGTTTACAGAAACGAAAGCAGGACGCTTGCACAGAAGTGCAAGCTGAAAAACGAGCTGAAAAACAAGCTGAGAAACAAGCTGAAAAGCAACTTGAAAAACGACCTGAAAAGCGGAAGCATGACGTTGGTACATCTGAACAACCAGAAAAACATAGGAAGTTGGCGAGGCTTGCAGGGTTACAAGCAGAGCTGAAGAAACCCCGGGCTCGCACGAGCCAAGCAATAGAGATCATAGATGAGCAGTCTGCGGAGATAGACACAGAGGAAGAAAGCAACGAGGATGTAGAGCAGTCTATAGGGGCAGAGATAGAGGAAGAAAACAGCAAGGAAACAGAGCAGTCTTTTGAGGCAGAAACAGAAGAGGAAGACGTCGAAGGGGAAGAACAGTCAGCAGAAACAGAAACAGAAGAGGAAGACGTCGAAGGAGAAGAGCAGTCTGCAGAAGCAGAAACATGAGAAGAAGAAGAAAAGGCAGAGCAATATGCAGGAGGAGAAGAAGAACAGGATGAGCAGACTGAAGAAGAAGGATACGAGAAAAAAGAAGTTGAGCAGCCCGAGCAGGAGGAAAGAATGGAACCGCAGGGAGGAAGCCCAGTATAGGACCCATTAGGGGAAGATGAATTGGCCAACATTTTGGCCAATATGGATGGATATGGCCAATCCCTGAGTCCATCCAACCTCCAGGCTGTAGAAGAAATTCAGGAGAAAGACGCATCCGAAGAAGTGCATACAAAAGAAATAGAAGTAGAAAATTTTCCTATTCATGATGAAAAGGTAACAGAAAATGTCGAGCAGGAACAACCCATTCCTAGTCAAAAGGCACCAGAGGAAAGTCCGGAGTAAATAAGGGTAAAAGAGGAATTGGCCCAAGAAACAACAGAGCCAAGCAAGGTTCTTACCCCGGAACAGCCACCTCAAGAAGAAAATCAGGAAATTAGCCACAGTCCAACCCACAGCAAACAATCTGCTATTCTTTCTGAGAAGATGATGGAAATAAGGAAATTACAAAAGGAAAAGGGGACATTGTTAAACGTAATAGTCAGGCTTCGCCAGCAGATTAGGCTTCTAAAAGCAAGGCAAAGGGGGGAAGGAACCTCAAGAAGAAAAGGTTCGGCCACACCAATAAGACCCCGTAAGAATAGGAGGCGGAGGACTAGAAGCTGTCCCACTACTCAAAACCCTGACAGAAGCCAAACTGTTGTTCCTAATGAAACAGAAAGACAAACTGTTGTTCCAATTGAAACAGAAGAACAGACTGTTGTTCCATTTGAAAAGGAACAGCAGTGGGTTGGAGTTCGTGTTAAAATTGAAAAAGATGATAAGATGGTTCAGACGGAGGCACCACCTTCGGAAGTAATAAGGGTTATGAATTCAAAGCAGCGTAATAAGAAATTCCAAGTAAAGCTCCTGGCCTCCACGGATGCATGGTAAAAGAACCCAAAAACAAGAACCCTTCACCATCATTTGAAGCAGACCCAGCAAGAAGCATAAAAGCTCAAGGAGCAAATGGTCATCCATGAAAAATATGAGGAATTACAGCAGCAGTTAAAGAACGTCAACCTGTCTGAAAGCCAAGCTTTCGTAGGATGGCGAAAGGAACAAGAGAAAGTTACCAAGGTAACCCATAGATTAGATGTAGTTATTAAACAGATGGATACCTTGTGTGCTCTATACAATGATGTCCTAGCATGTAGAGCCCCTGCCAAAAACTATGCCCTGTTTCTAATGGAAAGGTACTTACAATTGAAAATTAAGGCCATTAGGGCAAGTGCTCCCATAGAAATTAACACTATAAATGATTTTATAAATTGCTGTAAGCATTATGGGGTAAAAGTACAAAGGTTATTATGTGAATTTTACCTGCATAACCTTGTACTAGAACAAGAGACCGAGCTGAACCCTGGCCCTTTTGTTGGGGATATTCAATTACAAGCATTCATTTCATTTGCATTCAATCAAATTAAATGGCTTAAAGCCTACAATGCATTTTAGAGACAAGAAAACGGATTAGATCTATGGGTAAGAGCTGAGCCTAGAGACCCAGAACAGTTATGGAGAAGTCATAGAAATGTCATGAGGATTCCGGGGGTGATTGAAGCATTAGGACCCATGCATGAAGCAATCATTCGGAAAGGGCTTGAATTCTTTGCTTCTATTAAAGACCCTACCATTGAAGCAACTAAATTTCGATATCGAGTATCTAATCCGAACATTCAGCTCAGAGAGCCATTTAAGTATGAAAATTTTAAGCTTGCTTCTAACCGATTCCCCCTCTATGGCAAACGTTTTTTGAGGGCAGGGCCATCCTGGTTAGGATATAGGTTCCGAAGTCCAATCATTTGGCATCTTGCACCTAGATACCAAGCCCTGTATGAGATGCCTGAGGTCTAGACAAGCCATTTCTTTGATCATCTAGTTTCGCATCATGGGTGTAGGCCCCCACACGAGATTCCATCTCCAGCCTACTCCCTCACCACTTTGCATGTCAACTACAATGTTTTCATGAGGCCATGAAAAAGGGTAAGCTGGGGGGTGTGTGGAGTATCAAGGAAGGTATGTTTTGATGGTTATTTTGGTCTCTTTTCATTAGAACTCAAAAGCCTTTTGCATAGGAAATTTAGATAATGATAAGGATTTATAACAAAACACAAGAGATTAATGAGAAACACTGATAATCGTCATTTCTATGTGCAGGAGGGAGGAAAAATGGAAGGTGGCCATTCCAAAAGTAAAGACAAGGATGAGCTAACTGTTGTCCCTTTGACGGGAGACCGGAAGCAAACCAGATCAAAATGGATCAACCCGGGAAAAGACGCGGAGATACCAGCACGGAGCATAAAAGGAAAGAAGTGACGCAGTATGAATGATTCTGCGAATCCCTCAGGATCTTAGATCCTGAGGGATCGCTATTTTATCTATTTTCTGTATCTAGATATCTCCGCCATCTTCCTTATAAAAGGGATAGCACTGTTGGCTACAGGGGGGATCTTTATGTAATTTCTTTTAAGGAAGATCAGGACTATGATCTTTATGTTCTATTGAAAACTTGAGTTCCTGTAATTTTATTGCATGCCTTAATACAGACTTATTCACTCTTTTATCTTTGAACCTGGATCTATCTTAAGCGGTGTACCCCTGGGGGCTAAGGGCCCGGCCCTGGAGGACACTTGCTCTTGTACCATTACGCGTGGTTTCTGTGTGGTTTGTTCATAGACGTAATCTCGTAATCTGTTGTGTTTTAAGAATATTCTATTACATGCTCTGTTATGATTAACTCGTCTCGTGTTCCTGAACTTTATATTGATGCTGTGTCATTTTACCAATCCTTTAAGTATTGATTAATCTCTACAGGACATTGTCACTCTATTCCAGAGTTCATCACGATTGTGTTTAGCATTATAACAAGTTATCTTGAAAATGTATGCTTTCACATGATTATTGAATGCTACTACTCTTCATCTTGAGATGCAATCGTATGCGTTTATTTAGATCAATAACAGAAGCAGATTGAGTATGTTGTATTTCTAAGATTTTGATCCGTAGTGTTGTTCCATTGTATGTGTACATCTTTAAGACTGAAGGATTGAGGTTTTGATTGGAAAGACTAAATAGAATTACAGCTTGAGGAACTTGGTGACTACTTATTTCAGATGTTGTTCCATTTCTGAATTGCTGTTCCATTTATTCGTTGTTCCATTTATTTGATGTTCCATTTATTTGCTGTTCCATTTATTTGTTGTTCCATTTCAATTGTTGTTCCATTTCCAGATTGCTAATTTGATGTTTCTTAAGGACAGACTCAGGCTGTATCGAGCCCAGCATCTACTATTCGGCTCCCAAACATCTGATCTGCTCCCATCAACTATGAAAGGGATGTGTTATTGCTACCAAGTCCTTGGCTGATGTGCTGTTCTATTTCATTGCTATTTCCTTTACTAGCTGTTTCATTTCTATTCATTAAGAAAGGTCACAAGCTGTAGTGAGCACAACATCTGCTATTTGGCTCCCAAACCTCTAATCTGTTCTCATCAGTTATGGAAAGGATGGGTTATTGCTACCGAACCTTTGACTGATGCAATACTTGGTTTGATTTGGTCTTTTAAAGTAGTTAAGGTGTAGACTTGCATTAATTTACTTTCGTAGCTTCTAAATAGTTGTACTACAAGCATTACTCTGGCAAGTGCTAAGCCTCAGACTGAGACACTCTTTGAAATAACCAGATGTTCCCGGATTGACATATTAATGTGAGGTAACTAGAGGTGAAAGAGACCCTTTTTATAGCTCTACAACAAGTACATCAAAGGAAAAAGGTTTCAAGAGGGAGATTGGGCATTGTTATTTGATTCAAAGTTTAAGGATTTTCAAGGAAAGTTTCAAACTCATTGGTTTGGGCCATATGAGATTGAAAAAGTTTTCAATAATGGAGTAGTAAGAATCTGAACAATAGATGAGCATCAAACTCCTCTCCTTGTGAATGGTCATAGGTTGAAAATTTCTCAAAAGCCAATATCAAAGAAGGAGTTCATTAAGATCTTTCAAAATAATTCTGAAATGAAGTTGGTGAAGAAGAATCCTTCTTTTCCACCAACTTAGTCTTTGTTCTTTTCATCATTGGATTAAAAAAAAAAAAAATTGTATAAGGTTGAAACCAATCACTGATTGGAATGCTTATGCAGAAAATATAGGGTGAAAATCAGAAGATTCTGACACCCTATATTTTCCAAAAAAAATGGTGACTCATTATGCATTCTGAAATTCATTGTTTTACTTCATTTTCATTTTGTTTTATTTCTGCAAGTTTCACTCCACTCCACCACCACACTCCACCAATAAACTTTTCTTCTTCAGCATTTCTTCCATATCCATTTCTCATTTTCATTCGGTCATATTTTCATCCACACAGTCATCTCCATTTCATACATTCATAAAGTAAAATTTTATTCTCTGTTTTACATTCCAAAACTGTTCTCATGTTTCGTAGTTGTTCTAGTTCTATAGCTAATCCTATTTTGTAGCCAATCTAACTCTGCAGTAACATTTTGATCATTAGTTAAAAAAATAAAAAGGCCAGTTCATAATAAATTTCATATGCAGGTATTGGAGGAGGAGAAAACAACTTTTGAAGACACATCAACATCTAAGCACCTGAAAAATCAAACAACAAAAGGTTAGCAAGTGGAAAGGTATGGTTCTATAGGTGAGAATAAAAACCTATTTTAAATAGCAATATAAAACATAAGTTGTATAATTTGTATAATCACACTACTCCTTGACTTGTCATCATGCGATTTGACTGCCGTGATTATTCCACCATGCCTTCCGACTTTAATGCCTAACAGTCTCATGATTTGATCTCTGATTTTAACTCGTACTTCATTGTACTTCTCCATTACACTTGTTTAATAGCTAATTACATGACTTAACCCAATTGGGTATGACTCTTCACAACCCTATTGTTCCTTTATTACACTTATTTGCTTGATTTTACTTCCGCAACCTTCTTATGTATACAAGAACTTGGATAGAGTGAGCACAAAATCATTCATTCTTTTTTTTATTCTCTCTCTGTGTATAGAAAAACTTCATTTTCCACATAGTATACATGTGCAGCCACTCCATTCCATACAATTTCTACACTATTTCCCACAAACAATTTCCTTGTTTCATACACCCTATATGTTTCATCCCCACATCTATTGTTTTCCTTCCACATACTCTGTTATTTCATCCCTGTATCTATAATTGTCTTTGCTTACATATACCACTACTGTATACACAGTCTTCAACATGCAGAGAATGAAGGAAATTTTAAGAAAAATAGAGAACAAGAGTGATGGGTCCCATTGTAAGAATAAAACCTATAGGAGTGAAATATATGGAAGGATATCCTCAATTGAATGGGATGTTGAAGAAAGTTGGTTGGCTGAGCTTCATTGAAAAATTCGATGGACATCATAAAGAAATCACCAAGTCATTTGCTAGATCGTTTGATGGGATGGATGTGGAGATTGGTGACATAAAGTTTACAGTGACTGAGTCTTTCATTTTAGCAGCAACTGAGCTACCAAAAGTTGGAGAGAGGTGGTTCAAGAATAAAGAATTCCATGTTGAAACTTGGAAAGTCATTCTCGAAAACCTAGGTATGGACACTTTAATTTTTAAGAGAGGAATTCCCATCTCTGCACTAAAGGGTAAATGGAGTAGCATGCTATTGATTTTGCAAAAAAATTTATCACATGCGAGGGTAGATTTGGTTCCATGTATGTATATCGCATAAGACTGTTGATAAATTTCCTTGGAAACAGAACCATCAATCTCCCATTCTTTCTATTAAATGGCTTAAGGAGGATGTCCACTATTGATCAAAAGAAAATAGAAGACATAGAACCTCATCTTTATCACCACGGTCTCATAAACATTCTAGTTGAATATCACTTTAAAGAGTGTAGGAGGCACATGGGAGATCTTTATGATCAGAAACGTTTTCCAAGATCCACCACAATTACCTGAAGGAAGCTTAGTGAAAAATAGTAGGAGAAGGAAAACCATTTTTACAATTCAAAACACTCCTACAACTTCAGCAAAAGAAAACAATGAAGAAGAGCCTTTCTCTGAAACTTTAACAGAGGTCATAAAGCAGACAAAACAGTGGAGAAAGATGAAAAGAAAAGTAGAGGAAATCCATAAAAACACTGCCGAACCTTCATCAGAGGATGAGAAATTACTTTATGAGAAATTAGTCAACATCAAAGAACAGTCCAAGAAAGAGAAGGAGAAGGGGAAAATAAGACATGTTATAGAGGAAGAAAACATAAGCTCACAAAGTTTGAGGAGAAGTTCTAGACTTAAGGGAAGAATGAAGAAATCAAAATCAACATAGGCTCAATTCATAGACTTGGGAGAAGAAACTCCAACTCAGTGCCAAGATAACATCTCATTGGAGCAGAGCCCACAACACTCTCCTCAACAAGACTTTGAAAGCAGCCCAAAGAGAGTCTCTCCTGGGACTAATCCAATCCAACATCAGATTTATGATTATATTGAGTCATTGGAGCAAAAGAATACATCAGTAGATCAAGGGATTTCATCCAACCTTGAGCAGCCAACTACATCACAAGAGGCTTTGACTAGCTCACTAAAGCAGGAAATCTATGAGCTAGAGGTCTTAAATAGGCATATTTAGAAGGAAGATGAAGCTTTAAAAGAACAAAACAAGCTGGATAAGATCATTCATGATAATTCCATGCTTCATTTGGGTCTGTGGCATAAGAAGAACATAAAATTAAAGAGGAAAAACAGGAAGCTTCACCAACCTCTCATTAACATCAAATATAGATTCCTCATGAGGAAGCCTAGGATGGTAGTTGCAGCAAAGAGAAGCAAGAAAAGGTTGGATGTTTTGGATGAGGTCTCAAAGCAGATGCAGTAGAAGGAGGGTGTTTATAATTTTGATTGCATGGGGACATGCAATAGTCTTGTAGTGGGGATATGTTGAGTTCCAAAACTGCCTCTTTCTTAAGCAACTTTATCATCCTTCTTCCTTTGCTTTTCCATGAAAAATGCATCCTTAATCATCATAAGCCATTACACATTGCCTCAAGGAGTACATTTTAGTGATTTACAAGTTATATTTTTATGTTTGTTATTTGAATAATTTTTTGTTTTTCAGCTACGGAACACAACAACATTCCACAACTAATTGGTTGTTTTGCAACCATCTCCATGCTTTTGTAGGTTACAGGTGTCAAGAGAGAAAACACACCACATGGGTACCTTGGAAAACGCCAAAACATGGATGGTATCCTATCCATTCAGCCAAGATCGATGAGGAGGACTCCAATCAAAGGGAAGTCAATTGAAGAAACCTATGGCTAGTAGAACTCTGTTTTTGCACGATTCTCAGTGTTGGATCCGACGCAGTCTCCTGAAGCCAACGACCTCATCCACCACCTGCATAAATAGAATCCAACAGCCACTATTAGAAGATTTATGTTTCAAGGAAACTGAAGACAAGAATGCCGAATACATTACCTGTCTACATGTTTTTCTGTAGATGACTTCTCTCTTCAAAGAGTTGTATAGTTTTCCTATAAATACCAATATTTAGAACGCAGAAGAAGTTCAAGTTTTTGCTTATGTAATAGTGCATATTTCCGCTTTGTAGTGTGAGAAACTCAGTGCTTTGTTTTAATATAACAACTCTATTTTCAATGGATACCTGAAGCGTGTGAAGTGTTGATAATCTGAGACCTTGTAGAGGGCCCCTGCATGGTCAAGGGTACATTGTATTTCTATACATTTTATTTATGTTTGTCTTTCTCAGTTTAATTGTACATTTACTGTGTTTTTCATCATGTTCATAATCATTTTCTAACACTATGTATATTGCAACTTGTGTCATTTTTTTCACTAACTGAGGGTAGTTGCATTCCAGCGTAGAATAGTCCTTTAAGTTTTCATTGCTTTCTAGTCTCTTAACTGTATTTTTGAAATTGATGTTAGTAGCATAATTCGATATATTTCATCTGATGTTCCTTAGTTTCTAGATTTTAAATTAAGTTGTTCAATTCATTTTTCTTACTAGTGTAGTCACTCATGATATAAATGAATGTTTCCAAAATCCTTTCGTTGATGGCTAATCCTCAAACTAAATGGTGAAATGTTGTATTTATGAATGATTCTTTTATTACAATTGCTATTCATTAGTTTTTGAGTTAAGTAGCTCAATGTCATTTTCTTATCAGTTTAGTAACTCATGATATAAATGGATATTTCCAAGAACCCTTTTAGTTGAAGGTTAATCCTAAACCTAAGTGGTGAAATGTTTCATTTATGAGCAAGACTTTCTTTACAATTTCATGTTTACTTTTCTTAGAATGATGAAGAATGAAGTCTCTCGAGATTGCTATCATAAGGCGGTAGTTCTCCCTAAGTTATGTAGTAGAGTGACAACAATACTACATTTACCCTTGCTTTCATAATAGAATAATTTCAATTTCATTTTTAGTTCTTCACTTAGTTTAAGCTATAGTTCCATCTTCAATTATTTATTAAGCTTTAATTCTGCAAATAGATTCGACAGTAGAAGTAATCTTATTTCTAGTGTTCCATTTTTGGTTTATCATAGATAGCTGCAATCTCATTTCATTTTTGATTTATCATAGATAGATACCATTTTATTTTCTCATTTAAAATTATAGTTTTGTAATTAAGTAGATAGTAGTTTTAAAGTCCTTTCAGTTCATGTTTTGGAAACAATTATAAAAGCAAGAAGAGAAGCTCTATTTTTCACTTTCTTGTTTTAAAAACTTTACTTCCAAAATGGGCCTAAAGCACTTTTAACTTTCATTTCATTTCTCTAGGTTCTTAGCAGCAGTAGATTAAGACTTTGTTTACATTGCAGAACATTAAGAATCAAAAGAAGAAAACCCCAAAACAAACATAAACTCAAAAATAGTGAGGTAAGAAAGGGTCATCTAGCACATATAGTGCACTACACTTCATCAGTTTATAGTACTCGAATTGATAATTTATGTAGAAATTTAGGACACTAAATTGACTGAACATGGATATTTGTGGGGTACACTGATACACCTCACAACTATCGGGTGTACTTTCCTACTAGTCGGAGGACAGTGGTTCACAGAGATCTCAAGTTTGATGAGCAAAAGGCCATGCGATCTTCCCGTGAGAGGGAGCTCCAACTACGGGTTGTGGAGGAACTGTTGGTTCCTAAGGAGGAGGAGCCTCCGACTGATGCAGAGCAGCCGCATGAAGACGTTCTAGGATTGGAGACATCCACTCAAGTAGAGTCTTCTAGAGATGGATGAAAGTGCACAAGAGAAGCTGATAGATTGTTGGAGGATGCGAGAGAGAATGTGGAAGCATCATCTTCTCAGTGCAAACAGAGGAGGTCACTTGAGAGTTACACTAGATACATGGCCCTTACTAGGGAATGTGTTGAGACTGAGCCATCTTCCTTTGAGGAAGCAGTACAACAACTAATTTGGGTTGATGCTATGGTGGAGTATGACTCCATAGTTCGTAACAATGTTTGGGATGTGGTTTCAAGACCAGAGAACAAGTCAGTTGTGAGTTCCCGTTGGGTTTACAAAGTAAAGCAAGCTGCTGATGGTAGTGTGGAGAAGCATAAGGAAAGATTTGTTGCCTGTGGCTTTTCACAGGTTGAGAGGATCATGTTACTGTAGTATATTTCGATAGAGGAGCAAGATGTTGGCAGTTTGACAAAGGCATTGTCAAAGTGTAATTTCTAGTTCCATAAAGACAGGATCAGAGTGGCAAATAATCCCTTTCTTGTTGAGAGGGAGTGTTGAAATGTCCTTGAATTAAATTGTGAATTAAAATCAAATTTAGTCTTAACAACTACTTGGAAATAATTAACTAATTCGTTTTGAATTAATTAGTTGCAGAAATGCAAGTTAGAAGTCTTTCTGAAGTCATGCAAGAGTTATCCCTTAAATTAAGGAGATAAGATTGAGCTATATTTGAGTTGTAATTAGTTAAATTAGTTTACTGAGTTAAGTCCAGTTAAATTAGTTCCAAACTATTTGAGGAACTAATGGTGAGTTAATAGTGAGTTGATGCATGCATGGAATTAGTTCTACTCGAGTTAACTGAAGATTCCCTCGTCAAAAACTCGTGCATGTCTATTTTGAGAAATACCCAGTTGAGATTAAAGTCAAGGACAGTGTACTATTAGTTGCATGTGTTTTCTTGTAAAGAAAAATCATGCATGGAGTCAAGGCATCATTCCTTGAGGATTGCATAGTTCTCATAGTGTGTGAGAGGAGATCATCCACTTGGTTGAAGGCAGATCATCCACAAGGAACAATGGAAGGAAATAAGAACTTGGAGGGTAGAGAGGAAGGCTTGAGAGAAGCCATGATTGCCTGTGAGCATCTGTGAGGATTGTAGTGAGACCTGGCCAGCTGTGAGAGCTAAGGCTTTGTATAATTCCTATGTATTTCGACCTTGTATGATAATACAGATAGTGTGGTTTTTAGTTGAGGCTTTCCCTAAAGTATTTTCATGTGTATTGTACGATTGATTCTTCTTCTTCTAGTTATATTGTTCAGATCAATCTTTAAGCTTCCGCAAATTGAAGGTAGAAGTAGGTTATAATATTCTGATTTGATTTATATTGCATTATTGGGTTAACATACATCAAATATTCTACCCTAGACTACTTCGTAACAACACTTATTCCATCTAGGGTTTAAATATGTCTTCCAAAGTTATGACATGCCTTACTACAACATATATGAAACCCTAGAAACCATTCACACAACTATGGATCTACAAATCATCTAACAACCTTCCAAAATACACGTGTTAGACTTATCACTAGGGTTTCATACAAATCCTAGATTTCATACAAAAGAACCAATCAAAGTCAATCACATCTTAGTCATTAATGTGACTAGCTTGTACTCGGGTTAGCTCCAAACTCCTAGATTTTCAATCAATCAGTCACTAACATGACCAACTACTACTAAGGTTAGTTGCAAACCTTAGATTTCAGAGAAAATATCATACTTAACCAAGCATTCAAATTTCAACAACTTCTTCACAAATCTCAAATTATCATATAATCAACATTCATGAGAGATTTCTCGTTCAACTAAGGTTTGACTCCATAGCCCTAGAATTCCATTTTCACAAATTCAAGAATAATGTATAAAGAATTTTTTGGAAACTCATCCTTCTATTAACCAGAGGATTAAGGAACATGCTGCTAATATCAAGCATGGGAGGACCAAATCTTTAGCTTTGGCTGAGCATGTAGAGAAGACCAAGCATCATATATGCACTGAGGAGGCTAGGGTTATCACCTAGGTTCCTCATTTCCACCATCGTAAGTTTAGGGAGGCCATTGAAATTGAGAGGTCTTCTAGTAATATTAATAGGGATGATGGTTGGAAAATTAGTAGCTGTTGGATTCCGGCCCTCTCTTCTTAGTTTTCTCCGTCTTTGTCTAGGACCCTTCATTTTTCTTTTTATGAACAATATTTTATTATTATCATTATTCACTACAACACAAAGGGGGGTTTTAAGACAATATTTGGGTAAATTGTCTTAACTTGAGACAAAATTAAACTTGTCTATTGTCTTAAATATTGTCTTTAAGTGGGTGTCTCAAATTAAATTGTCTGAAAATATTGTTTCTATAAAGACAATATATAGCACAAGAATTTTTGTCTCTCTAGAGACAATAGTTGGAATTAAAGACATATTTTCTTTAAAAAGGCAATGTCTTTGATCTTAACTATTGTCTCTCGAGAGACAATAAAAAATTACATTTAAAGATAATACACGATCACTTTTGTCTCTTTAGAGACAATATAAAATAAGGAATCTAGAAGAATATCTCACCATTGAAATAAACAAATATTAAAAGTAATTAATTAAAAATAAACTACTATATCATTGATTAATTCATATTAGGACATAGTGTAATTGGACCACCGATCTCTTGCTTATAAAGCAGGTGCTCTACCATTGAGCTAGAAACCTTTAAAGAATTATGTGGGAATTATGGTAGTCCTTGAAATTGCATATATAGGAATTGATTTTAAAACTAGCAATTACATCAAGAAGTACAAAGGAACACTGATAAAAGTGGGAATGTGAAATTGCATATATAGGAATTGATTTTAAAACTAGCAATACACCGAGGGTGCAAAGGAACTCCAATAGAAGTGGGAATGTGGAAGTCAATAAGCAAGTGAAATATATGGAAAGTGCAATTACATAAAACTCAAAGACACCATATCAATCCATTTTACCCCACCTTGCTTGCCCAATAAAAGTTTTGGAGTACCTATTTGAGCATTTTATAGGCTACTTGAAAAGAAAAAAAGAAAAATACATAGAAACCAATGTGACCCGCAGCTAGAAATTTATTAAAAATTGCAATCTTATTGGAAGGCAGTAGGTGAATATTACTCGAAGCTTGAACTTTTCCTTTTTAGAACTTAGCTATTATCCATCTCCAATAGCTAAATGCTGAAAAACTACAACTGAAACACTATTTACTGAAAGACCTACCCAAATAATAAATAATGTCCCCAAGATTCATAAGCTTTCATTTATGATTTAGCCAAGTAGGGGAATGAGTCAACCAAGTAGGGGATTCATCTAGGCCAAAACAAACCCTGATTTTTCCTTCCTAACAACTACTCTTGCTCCTTTTGCAAAAGTGTCCTAGTAAAAATTAGTACCTTCCATAAACTATTGAATCAACTAATGTGTTAAATTTGAGCCATCTGCAAAGTCTAAATTTGGAGGATACTTGAATTTACTATTATCGAAAGGATGTTTTATGGATTTTAGATTATTCTTGTCTAGAATATATGGTAACAGCTGAAGAGTGCTTGCAGAATGAGGAGCATAGAGTTAACAATTATTTGCACTCTTGCAAGAAGCATGGGTTATTAGAGATAGTCCAAAATGAACTCAACTGTTATTAAATTCAACTTAGGGAAACATGACTTAGGTTTCGAGGCCCTGCTTAGGGATGATAAGAAAATGGATATTTCTAGGATGTATAGGTTATTTTGTAAAATCCCCAAAGGTCTCCAACCAGTGTCAAGTATTTTTCAACAACATATAATTAGCCAAGGAATAGACTTAGTCAAATGGGCAGAATACATTACTAGGATCAATAACTCATCAAACAATACAAGAATACAGGGACCTGAATTCCTAGAGAAGGTCATTGAAATTTATGACCAATATGTGGATTATTTGGAGCATGAATTTTAAATTGATAATTCCATTTCTAAAGCTCTACATGAAGCATTGGTGGTAATTTTCAATAAAAGAGTTGTAGGAACCACAAGTGCAGAGTTTTTTGCATCCTTTTGGGATAATTTGTTGAGGAAGGGTGACAGTCCAAAAAAGTTGGGTGATGATAATATTGACAGCTTGTTGGAAAAGGTTGTAAAACTTGTTCGCTATGTGAGTGATAATGATTTATTTGCGGAATTTTGCAGGAAGTACTTAGCTAAGATATTGTTGCATGATAGAGGTGTAAATATTGATGATGAGCAAAACAAATTATCGAAGTCGAAGGAGCCCTGTGGTTATAGTACTATATAAAACAAATAGAGGGCATGGTTAAATATTTCGTAGTTTTCAAAAAAATCCAAACTAAGTAACAATTCTTCATATAACGATCTGAAACCAACCTTGGATGTCACAATATTGAATGCTACACATTGGCCAACTTGCAATTCTTCCAATCTTTATATACCTTCTTAGATGGTTGTATGCCTTGTCAAGTTTCGGGTATTTTATTCTCAGAGATATGAACATTGTACACTTACATGGGTATACTCCTTGGGAACTTGTGACATCATCTCCAAATTTGACACCACAGTAATAGAATTGGCAGCAACAACATAACAAGTAGCTCTACTATTGTTGTTCAATGGAGCTATGAAGCTGAGCTATGAAGAAACTAAATTTCAACTAAATTTGGAAGATGATGTTATTCAACTTCTATATTTAGTTTCATGTGGAAAGTACAAGATTCTTCAAAGGGACCTAGAATTGCAACAATATCTACAAGTGATAATTTTGAATTCAATCCTCCCTTTTCTCACAAGCTCAAAAATATTAAGATTCCACTTACAGATATGAATGTGAATGAGAGGAATAGAGTGATCAAAAATGTAGAAGAAGACATATAGTGCTAAATAGATTTCACAATAGTTCGAATCATGAAGGCTAGAAAAAACTTACCTAGGAAACAACTATTGAGTGAGTGTGTTGAGTAGCTTCAAAGCATGTTGAAGCCCAAACTTAAAGCAATAAAATCCAGAACTGAGGACTTGATCTCAAAGGAGTACCTCAAACGTGACAATGAAAACAATAATTTATTAAGATATATAACCTAATATTGTTGATTGAGATGAGAGTCGAAAACGAATTTGTAATGCAACTTATGGTTAATTTTAGTTTTATTTTAGAGAAATAAAACATATCATAGATTGTATTTTCCAGGTCACTTGCAAATCACTCACTGGTTTCTACCTTCAAGAGGAGGGACTTTAGATAATGCATGGTTTTTGTTCCACAACTCATCATAAGGAAGAACACTGCTCAAATCATGTTACAGTTCCTTAAATTTTGTTTTATGTTTCAGACAGGGGGTTACATCCCTTTGTCTAAAAGGAAATAACATAAAGTGGTGATGGATCGATATAGAAGTTGAAACCATTAGGATCTAAAGGAGTGGTAGTTTTATCCACTACTCTAGTTAGTGCCTAAAAAATAGAAAATTTGGGTTTTCTGGTTTTGAATTCCATTGTCATTGAAGGTAGGTATAGCCAAATTTTGTGTCCACCAGAAACCTTTCAATTATTTTGGTTATACCCTCCTTACCCTTCCTTCCATTATGCCAATCTTACAAATAGCATGTACTTTAAGAACCTAACCACATTTTTCTAGTGTAAGTCAACACCTAGGATCAATTTCTCAATCTCTTCTTTAGTTTTAACAGGCTTCTTCCCCTTACCTTTGTTGGTAGCTATGCTTTCAATGTTGACCAATCAAAGTGTAGTCAAAGATCCCCCAACTCCAATGGTTTTTCAGACTGGTTTCCCTTGACCTCCATGTCTGAACATGCATTGCGCAAAGAGATAACACCAAATTATTGGAAAGGTGGCCGATTATAATTTGAAAGGCCATCTTGGGAAACATTTGTCTCTATTGGATAGGTAGGTTTCTTAGCTGTCAGGATTCAAATATTTATACCTTCACCAATTTCCTTAATTACTTGTATGTGATGGACACTGCGAGTGAACTAACTTGAGTTAAAAACTCCAAGTGTCGATCTCTGAGAAAAATGTACATAGAAAGTTTTCTTCCCAAGAACTGGATCCATTAGAAAACACATTGACTCACGAATATCTTTGTTGTTGTTTATATAATGATCACAATCAAGGTTCAACCGAAAGAGGCCATTTGTGAGGACATCAGACACTTGGACCTAAGTGGAGCAATAGATAACAATCATCAGTGTTAGCATAATAATTAACGAATTTGGTATGAGGAAATCAACAAAAAAAGAGAGATGTGTACATAGCTAGGAATATACTAATGCATTTATTGAATCATATTTCTTGTGGTGTTGGAAACCACGCCTCTTTTCATGAGATAAATTAACTAATCGTGGAAATTCATTGCCAAAATTTTCAACTCCCCCTGATTCAGTCACTAATTGTCGCTGCTGAGCATTTTCAAATGGTGTTCTAGTAACAACCTTATCATTATCTTGTGTAAGCTCACAATTTGCCAATGATATACTACATTTTGGTCCAAATAATGTACAAGCAAGGAGATATATCATGGCCCTCAGTATGTCCAAGCGGCTTCAGTGGCATGTCCAAGGATTCCACCCTTTGTTCCAATGGAGGTGATGACAAATTCTATGAAACAAATTGTTTACTTATCTCCTGAAAACAAAAAATGAAAAAATGTCATACATACAATGCACCAACTATGTACTATGTTCCTTAAGATGAATCGGATAAATAATATGGAAAAATATGAAGTTCATACATAATTTAGCTTACCTTTTCAGAATCCTTTACTGTTGTTTCATTTTCTTTGTGTAGTTTCTGTAGCTTCCATAAACTAAGTTATCCCACCATATCAGCACGACTCTCCTTCAATGAACAGTGCATAGCCTCATCACTTCCTATGGATTTCCTTGGCCTGTAAACAGAAATGGTATCTTTGGTTTTCTTTGTGCTTCCATTACGTTTTGAATTCATCAGCCTTCTGGAAGGAGTAGCATAGAATGACTCTGGAAATTGTCCTTGTAAGTCTAATTGAAAAGTTTGCATCTATTGCTCAAAGTCAGTATTCTGTCTACAAGTTTGGTGCTTTTTGAATCCCCTTTACTAGGAACATTCATATCAACCAAAATAGTAGAACCCTTAGCTACTTCTCCAGATTCTACAGGAATTTCTATGAGGAGAATACTTTCAAAATGCTCCATCCCTTCCAAAAGTATAGCATCCTTCTCCGTGACAGACACATGGTCTCCAAGTGGGACATGTGGTGACAAATATTCAGTCTCTGATGTCACATAATTTTCTATAAGCTCAAGCTTTTTCACCGGGGTATCATATTCTAGTCCCTCAGCATGTTCACACCTCTTCAATGGCTTAACCAGGGAAAGTTGTTGATTGCACACATCCTTGTCTTCTAGAAGAGATTCATTCATACTTACAAAACGAGATATATTGTAACTTTTCCTAAGTTCTAAACTTTTCGATGGAATACTAGAGTCTATGCCAAATAAGGTGCTTAAACAATGAGATATATTATATCCCTCCATAACCTCCAAGATCCTCAACAGAGTATCCAATTGGAAAGGTTCCTGCTTTCTCACCACAATCTATATATTTTATCCATCTTTGAATGTTTGGATCTCTTTAGCTTCCTATCCATTGTTTCCCTAAATTTTGTCAGGGTCAATGAATCCCTCATGTTTTCTGTTGTTGTCCATATCAAACAATTGTTCTCTAATTGGACTTGCATCAGTTATGCCATCAAAAATAAAAATTCTTTCCTAGCATGCTCCATCTTCAACTTTGTTATTTTCCATAGCTATATTATATCCCTCTGTAACCTCAGGGGTCTTCAAAGGATTATCCAATTGGTAAAGTTCCTGCTTGCAAGTAGCTTCTTTAACAATCTCTGAGATATTTTCTGGAAGAGAATCATCAATACTTGAACAAAATAATGCATCATTACTCTCCATAAGCTTGGGCTTATCTAATGGATCACTAAAGTCCAATCCAAACAAAGAATTCAAGCAAGGAGATATCTCAAGGCCTTTTGTAAGCATAGCCATCTTCAATGGAGTATCCATGTTAGAAGGTTCCTGGTTGCTGACCACTGTGTCTAGTTTCACAAGTTGTATATTTTCTCCAACTTTGAATTCTTGTGTCTCTTCAGCTCCATTTTGTATAGATTGTTCCTCATGTTCATCCTCTTTTCCCTCAATTTTGTCAAGGGCAATGAATCCCTCATATTTTCCATGGTTGTCCATATCAAACAATTTTTCTTTAATTGGACTTGCATCAGTTATGCCATCAACAATACTAATGCTTTCCTAATATGCTTAATGTTCAACTTCATTCTTTTCCACAACTACATTGTAAGATCCATGTTCCACTTGATCACCATCTGTTAAGGGAATTTGAACATTCTTGGTGATCTCCTCAACTACATCTGCATCCTTTTGAGGAGTTGAACCATACAATTCATTGAGGTTATAAAAGTCATTTCCATTGTCTAAAAAGTTGTCGTGATGCACTTCATCCTCTAAAGCTTGAATGTTATAATATGTTCCTTAAAGTTCATTGGACATATCTACCTATTCAGGATTTTTCAATTTCATCCAAAATACATTAGGAGAGCCATCATTTTTCTTGTGAATGATGGTTTCTTCAAAATTCTAAGTTTTAGCCATTGAACCAAGTTCATAATGCTCCCCTCTTTGATATACAGAGTCATGAAATCCTTTACTAGTTTTGGGATCACTCAATTTATCTTATTGAGATTCACCATTAACCAGTGAGATGTGACTATGCTAAACATCATTTATAACTAAAATCTCATGTTCACTACATTCCCTAGGCCCTTGACCTTCACTATATGATGCCAGCTATGACAAATTTTCTGAAGACAAAGCCTTTGGCAAGAGTTCGAATTGATGAGCATCATTCAAATTGTTTGCATCAAATTGAAGCTTAACTTTTAATTCTGGATTGTTGCCACAATCTATTGATTCACCTTCATAAGCTTCGTTCTAGTAAATATGTTGGCTGTCATATTCCTCCTTTTGAGGACCATTCAATTCATCAAAAATCACTTTGCTTTTGTCAGAAAAGTAAGACTTGATTTCAGGAGCTTCATCCTTCACAACCTCTTGAGCTTCCTCATTGTAGTTCTTAGGAGATACAGTTTCTTGAGCATTTTGAGTTTCAGTCTTGGAAAACTGTTCAATTTTCTCTTCTTTTTAAACTACAGAGACTTGATACCCTTCAGTGGTTTTTGAATCATTCAATTCATCCTCTAAACCTTCATCATTAACAAGTGATATGGGATTTTCCTGAAGATACTCTTTAATTCATTCTTCATCAGCTTGAGATTCAATGATTGATGTCTGCTACACTAGACCTTATAGAACTTGATACTCTACTAAAAATTACCTTTTTTCTTACCTCCAACTAAATCCGCAATCTGCTCTTCACCGGCAGTTTCTTCAGCAATGTCCAAATCATGTGATTCATCTTCATTATCTATGTCTCCTAGCAGTGGACTATTTGCCAAGTCTACATTTGAAACTGGAATCTTCTCTTCCACATCACAGTGTCCAAGCTCTGGCTTTTTGGATGCAGTACTATATTTCAGTTTGAACAAAGTGACTAAAGAGGGAGATATATTATATCCATCAGTAACCTCAGAGTTAATCAACGAAGTATTTAACTGTGGCATTTCCTACTTACAGGCCTCTTTTGTAAGACTTTCTAGTAGTTTGTCTAGTACAAAATCATCCATTCCTGAACAAAGAAACACATCATTAGTGTTCGTAGGTTTGGGTTTGTTTAAAAGAGTACCAGAGTCATTACACCAGAGGGAACAACACATCAGTGCTATCATTATTGAGACAATCCATCTTTTATTTGGAACAAAATCATACATACCTTGATGAGGGAACAAATTGTTATAGTCTACAAAATCGATTGAAATGTATGATTTTGTTTCAAGAATAGAATTAGTTATACCTGAACAAGGGAACACATCATTATTATCTAAAAGCTTGGCTCATTTAATTTGTTCTAGAATTATTGCAGCAAATCATTAGTGGTTGGGTTGTGTTTGATGGAGTAAAAAGACTTATAAATGTGGAGAAAACACATCACTACTATAAGTACAGAGGAAAACCATATTTTTTCTTAAAGAATAATACCTAAACAAGGGAACAAATCAATATTATCTTGAGAATTAATTTTAGTGTGAACAGTCTCTTCAGCCGTGACTGCTTTTTCAAGAACAGATTCATCCATACTTGAACAAGGAACATATCATTACTGTTGGTAAGGTTCGGCTTGTTTAATGGAGAAATGAAAGCATTATAGCGGAGGGAACACATCATTAATCTTAATACTAGGGGAACTAGAATAGAGTCAAGGCATACTCGAACTAGTGAACACATCAATACTGCCTTCGAAACTGTTTGAAGAATCAACAATCTCCTTAGCTGTGTCTGGTTCTGTTTCTTTATAATTACATGGAAAAATTAATTTCTCCTTTGAAGTATCACTCTCTATTTGTGTGTGCACATGAATCCCATCAACCTTGTAATCAGATGGTTCACCTGCATGCTGGGAAACACTAGGCATTGGCTCATACATACTACAGGCACTATCCATTTTTGAACCATACAATTCATCAAGGCCATAAAACTATTTCTCATTGTCTAAATAATGAAATTTGTCTTCATGAAATTCATCCTTAATAGTTGAGTTATGGGGTTGCAGACAAACATCTGAAACTCAAATATTCTCATAAGCTTTTTGAGGTTCATCGTATGATGAATGAATCAGTTGATGATCTCCAACTTTCAAAGAAACTACATCAGACAACATGGGACAACCATCATTTTGGCTACTGTTATAATTCTTATGTGATATTGGTTCTTCATCATCGTGAGTTTCACTTTTGGAAACCTGTTCAATTTTCTCTTCTTTTTCAACTACATGTCTTGATATCTTTCAATTTCTTCTAAATTCTTAAACCCATACTCGTGAGTTTCATTATTAACAAGTGAGATGGGATTTTCTTGAACAGAAGTAGCTGAAATGTACTGTATCGTGCATTCTTCACCATCTCGAACTTCACTGGATGATGCATGTTATGGTAAAATTTCCAAAGCTTGTTTATGATGGAGAAGTTCAGATTTATCACCCTCATTCCAATTACCCGCATTAACAATCATGTTCATTCAAATTCTTGGTTGCCGCTAAAATCTATTGATTTAGCTTTATGAGATTTGAGAAGTAAAATAAAGTCCATTCACATTCTTCATTATTGTCTGATTCATCTTTAAAAAGAAATTTTTTATTTTGCAAACTAACCAATTCTCATCAGTTTAATACTTTACTAGCACATGGCCATTTTGCATACCTACAATGGAATCTGCAATGTTCTCTTCATTGGCAATTTCTTTAGCAATGTTGAAGTCATGTGATTCATCTCCATCATATGCATAAGCAAGAAGTGGATTGTCAATTTGCAAATCTATATTGAAACTGGAAACTTCCCTTCCACGAGATATATTTCATTACTTAAGAAGCAAGTAATTAATTTGCAGACAGACATCTAAAACTGGATTCTTCTCTTTTACATCACTCTGGTCAATTAATAATTTTGTTTATTCAAATTCTTGGTCGCAGCTGAAATCTATTGATCCAATTTGATGGGATTTTTCAAGTAAATTTAAGTCCATTGACATTCTTCCCTATTGCCTGATTCATTTGAATCTTGATCATTATTTTATCCTTAGAAGACCAAAAAAAATATTTGCAACCTACTATTTTCTTGGACTTTTGGGAACCGAACTACCATAATTTTGCTAAGGTATTATCGGACTAAAAATCAATGCAATGTCATTCCTCAATTGCACTCCCAAGCCAAATCCCTATCAGGGGTTGTCTAGAACAAGTTATAATGTAGGACTATTTTCAATTGAAAATACAAAGTGTGTACTATGATAAAACTAAAATGAAATGTCCCAAGTTAATATATTTTCATATCCAATTCCAAAATTTTCCATCCAGCATTACCTCTAGTTAATAACCAACCTAAAAATTGGAAACCGAGGCTAGATATTTTTCAAAACAGTGGAAGAACAACCTTAAACTCTACAGAAGCAATAGAGGGCTTAATGTTGTTCTGTTAAGCTTCCCATTTCTCAGATCCTTACAAGTAAAAGAAATCACATGAATCCCACATCTATTAACAATGTAAGCTTAAATCCTTATGAAAGTCCAAAAGGGCACAAGCCCAAATTCCATATCCAAAAGAGAAAAAAGATAAAATCTAGCAAATTAAGCAAACTGCAACTAAATAAACTGACACCAATCTCTGTGTCGTGACGAATCAAAACTAGCTCATTCCTCTTGTAAGAACCTATAATCATACCTCCACTGACCTCCATTGTGTGACTCTCAGGTTAATCTCCCCATCTGAATGCTTTTGTTTTATGCAATCTCAGGCAATGTTTCAAAAAAATTTGCATATCCACATTGCACTCAACACCCCCACTCTTCACCAAACTATGCATAACCCTGAGACCCCTTCTATTCCCAATACCACTTCATAAAATGAACCAAAAATATGTCTGGTGGTTCTCGTGAATTAGAAAAACAATTAAAGACCCCATAAAATTTAGGCTCTTCACTCGCAGATAGACAAATCTAGCTCATTAATGATTTTATATATGATTATTGAGATTAATGATAACTTTAATTTTTACGTTTTAAGAAAAAAAATAGATTAATAAATTTCTTAAATGAGTATATTAAAAAAATTAAAAATATAAAAATATATGTTTTATTTGTTATTGTAAATTATGATTATAGTTAATATATGAAAAGCTAACTCATTTTAATTTTATGATTTAAATCATAATTTTGATTAATATGGGATAATCATACATAAATAAAATAAAAAATAAGTCATGCTTTTTTTTCTTCGATCATGCTTTTACTAAATATGTCATATTTTCAATCATGTTTTTACCAAACATGTCATATTTGTAATTGAATTTTGATTAGTATGTGATAATTATATATGTTAACACCCAGGTTGTTCCCTTTGACTCCAAGGGAATACGGCCGGGGTAACCACTAACCAATCTTTGGATT
>APFE030777736.1:0-23973 GCA_000404065.3 Pinus taeda
AACAAGATCATTGTCCGGAATAGTTACTCGATTCCACGGATTAATGACCTTATGGACCAACTCAAGGGGGGAAATTTTTGGGTCTTGCCAATTTCTACCGCAGCTTTGTGTTGGGATTCTCTCATATCACTTGGCCCTTGAGTCAAGTCACTAAGGGAGGAGCGAAAGAAAAATTATTTTGGTTTGAATCTCAACAGAAGACATTCACAGAGTTGAAACATCACCTCTGCTCTGCACCAATGGTCACATTACCACACTTGCAACAACCATTTGAGATCGAGATAGATGCCTCTGACTATGCTATTGGGGCAGTCCTTACTCAACACGGGCATCTAGTGGCATATCAGAGTGAGACACTTTTAGACACAGTCCTAAAGTATCCCACTTAGGACAAAGAGATGTATTCTGTTGTGAAGGCTTTCCGATAATGAAAGCATTACATTTTGGGGAAGGAAATGGCCATTCACACAGACCACCAACCCCTGCAGTTCATACAGATGCAAGGGAAGATGCAGAATGATCGCCATCATAAGTGCTCCACATACCTGCAACAGTTCCATTTGAATATCAAATATAAGAAGGGAAACACCAATAATGTTACAGACGGTCTCAGCTAACCACGGATCATGGCATTAATCACTGTGCTCAACTCTTGTGGGCACAAGACTTCTGAATGGCCACTTCTCTACAAAAGAGACCCAAAATTCGGCCACACATACCAGATTCTCTTGGAGGGTCAACAAGTTCCAAATTTTCACCTCTAGGATGCCTTGTTATGCCACCTGGGACATCTTTGTGTTCCTTCAAGCGAGCGTGCCAAGATGATTTGGGAATCGCACTAAAGTCGGGCTGCTGGTAATGTCGGGGTCGAGAAAACGGTGGCAGTACTACAGAATTATTTCAGTTGGTCGAATCTTCGACAGGATGTCAAGAATTATATCAGATCCTGTACTGCCTGCGACATTTCCAAACCAAACATCAAGAAGCAAGGCCTCTATACTTCGTTGCCTACCCCTAGTTGACCTTGGGAATACATCTCCATGGATTACATGTTGGGCCTTCCTTCTACTAAGCATGGCAACAACTGTGTTTTTGTGGTCATCGAAAGATTGTCGAAGATGGCCATTATGACGGCCTGTAAGAAGAATATCACAACAGAAGCCACTGCTAAAATCTTATTTTAATGAGTTTGGGTACACTTTGGGATCCCACAATCTATCATCTCAGATCGAGACAACAGGTTCCTTAGTACATTTTGGTCCAGTCTCTGGTCAATGCTAGACACCAAGCTCACTATGTCCACAACATTCCATCCCCAAACTGATAGCCAGACAGAGGTCGTTAAGAGGATTATCGTACACATTCTATGTATGTACAACTCAAAGCATCCACACACATGGGATGAGAGCCTTTCCTATGTCTAGTATAGCTATAACTGGGCTCTCCACAGCTCGACTGGCCACAACCCTTTTCAGGTGGGCTTCAGATTCCAGTCACTATGTCCCATTGATGTGGCCATACCATTTGCAGCCATTCAGGCAGATTCGACTCATGTTTAGTCTGAAGCTGATAAGACAAACAACTTCATTAAGAAAATCTAACATATCTACCAACAGGTCCATGAAATTCTAGAGAAATCAAATGCCAAGTACAAGCAGCGACATGATAAACATCAAGTGCCACACAAGTTTCAGGTGGGTGACAAAGCCTGGTTCCATTTGCAAAAGGAATGCCTTACCGTAGCCTATTGGAAACTGGGACCACTCCGATATGTTCCTTACACCATTACCAAGGCTATTGGAGACAATGCATTTGAGCTCAAATTTCCCCAATTCCTTGGCCTAAACCCAATGTTTAATGTGGACCGCCTTCAACCATACTTCCCACCATTGCTAGACACATCAGACATTGTAGAACAACTCACACCTACAGAGATAAATCCAAATTTCATGGAACAAGCCACAACTAATCAGATCATGGACACACAAATCAAGAACACATGAAATCAAAGGATCCAACTATATAGATTTGTCAAAGCAGACCAACTCCTTCACTAGGGCAAGTGGCTCACTAAGGACCAAGTTCAGTAGAAGTTTCCTCATCTCATGGAGCAACTCAACGTAATGGGGACTATTTCTTCCTAAGTGGGGAGGAATGATCCAGGTGGATATTGGTGGCCACCTGCCTATTCCACTTGGACCCCCACCATTGTTTCTTTCAGTTTTTAATTTTCCTTATTTGTAGCACAATTTACTATTTTTGGTAGTGTTTTCCGGTACTGAACTTTCGAGGCCGTTTTGAGACCCTAAACGACATTTTTTGGGAAAATTGGGACCAACATGGCTTGCCTACCAAAGTTGGTCATTTTGAAAGTTGTAGTCCTCGAATAGATCTTTCTAACAAGGTATTGTGCGCATTAAATGGAGATCGTATGCCAAAGATACGACCCTGGGAAGTTGATGTACGAATTTACCCAAAACTGGGCCCATAGTTTGCCGCTTCATCTCCTAGTGTTAGGTTTTTTGATGTTTAGGATTTTTCGTTGTTTCTCAGTAATAAATAGGCCTTTGAGCCTCATTGTAACACAATTCAGAGGCATGTAGCCACCACATCTCTCTCAGAGATAAGCTACCATCACCTAAGCTAGTCTTATTTCCATTCTGTTCGTAAGCATATTTCAGTATTTGATATTAATGGAATGAAGTGTTATTTCTACTGCATCTTGGTATTTATAGTTATATATTTAATTTGTTGTGTTCCTGTTTAAATCTGGATCAAAACTTCATTGAAGTCCATTTGCTAGGCTGCACACTGCTAGTATCACAGTTGGTCACAAGCATTATAGGGTATCACTATCCTCAGATCATCTTTTGTCATGGTTATGGGTCATCCACAAACCCTCACTTCATTGAAGTCCATTTTCTAGGATGCACACTATCAGTATCACAG
The DNA here is from genome assembly GCA_000404065.3 of Pinus taeda. Lineage (NCBI taxonomy): Eukaryota > Viridiplantae > Streptophyta > Pinopsida > Pinales > Pinaceae > Pinus > Pinus taeda. Next base: position 2,950 of record APFE030777736.1, read on the forward strand.
TTGGTCACAAGCATTACAAGGTATCTCTATCCTTGGATCTTCGTTCATCACGGTTATGGTTTAGCCACACAAAACGCTTCTCTTTAGTGGCTCTTCATATTCAATAGAGGCTTTTCAGTAGGGAAATTCACGTAATGGGGGCCACTGCTTCTTAAGGAAGGAGGAATGATCCAAATGGAAAATGGCATCTACCCATGGTATTCATCTGCCCATGGAATTTACCCATGGTATTGTAAGTGGCATCCAACCATGGTATTCATTCACCTATGGTATTTTCCCTTGGTATTGTATGTGACATCAACCCATGTTATTTACCCACCCATGGAATTTACCCGTGGTATTGTAACCAAAAATGACTATAAATAACAAGTCACATTTTGTAAAGGGACAGATTGTCCACCACAATGTAGCTTTTACAATTATTATTTGTTTTAACAAAAAAATTTCCATTGTGGTTTTGTTTATTGGTTGGGCTCCTCTTTTTCTTTTGGCATTTCAATTCTTTAGGTCTTGGGGGCCTCCTTCTAAGATCTGGATCATCTACTTGTTTTTTGATCTCTACCATCTCGTTAGACAAAGTTTTAAGGACTTGTTGCAAGCCTTCAAGACCAAAGGGATCTTTAAGTGCTTTCTTTTTAGATTCATCTTTAAATGTAACTCTTTTTAATTTTCTGCCTTCCTGATCCTTTTTCTTTTCTAGTGCATTTATCCCCTTCTCTACAAACACAACTTGTTTCATGTTTTCTACCAAGGTATTTTTATTAGCTATATCTACAAAAATTGCTACGTTTAGAAGGAATAGGTGAAATATACCATTCAATTTGTACATTGGCACCAAGTCTAGAAGTAGTTGGGATTTTATTTAACAATTTGTTAAATCTGGAATTAAAATATTTTAAATTTTCCCCTAAATTTGTTCTTATATTGGAAAGGTCATTGATAAGAGATGCGGTTGAGCGATCATCATCAAATTTAGTAAAAAATTATTCTTCAAAAATATCCCAACTAGTAATAGAATTGGTTGGTAATGAAAAGTACAAAGACCTTGCTAATCCTGTAAGAGTGTACGGGAATAATCTAACAACAACAACTTCTTCAACTACCTCATTAAGATTGATGACTAACATATAATTATGAAGGTGCTCTTCAGCAAGTAACCCATCATCAGGATTGAATTTGGGAAGCCATCTTTCAGGAATTTTTGGTAGAGGATGAAGTGGTGATGGAATTTGAATAGATCCTGGATTGGGACATGGTATAGCTTCCATTGTAACAATTTGGGAGGTGGATGTGATGAAAGAAGAACTAGCAGCTGCGATAGTACTGCTTGAGGCAGAACTAGTCATTTGTGTAGAGGAAATGGAAATAGATGAAGTAATCAGTAGAGAAAAACGAAATGAAAAAGGAATAAATGGAGATGTTTGTGAATGAGAGAATGAGGTAATATGACTAGAATATTTTTGGGAACCTGATGTAGTAGTTTTCGTTCAGCGGGATTGAAGTGGAGATTCAAATGGAAAGATGCTAAGTTTTGCACTTTGGGACCGAGTAAAAACACCAGTTCCATAAAAAATAGAAGTTATACTTCCTTCATAAACTTCAAATGATTCAAGATTTTCTTCTGAAATGGAGACCTCTTCCAATTTCTTTATCAAAGATGTAATTTCTGGTGATTTTGGAGTGTATTCTGCAGGGATTACTACTAAGCCTCCCCTCTTCACAAAACATACATTGATGAAAAGGGGAGGCTTAGAGGTTTTTTCGGAGGGGGTTTGAAGTGGTAAGTAGTTTGTGAAGAGGGGAGTCTCAAAGAACAAAGGAGTGTCACATAGATATAGGGTTGGATGAAAAAACCACTTTTTGGACCCCCCCTTTGAGAAACTTAAAATTGAGCACAGGGGGGTCTAAAATCTTCTTTGTCGTTGATCTAGGCAGATTAGATCTGAGCTATTTATTTTTACAAGTCAAGTCAGACTTTTCATATTATCGCAATCGACGTTTGGAGTGGAGGAAAAGGAATGGGCACGACTATGAAAGTTCTGAAGGACCTAGACGCAAAATGTTATAGATAACTTTTAAGTTATGTGTCGGGTCCAATCTTTACATCGCAATTCAAATCATGGTCGCAAATCGGCTAAGGTAAAGGATTGTTATAAACTATGTCCCTTTAAAACTTACGATTGCGAAGTCCCGGGGTGACGTGACAATGTCGTCACGAATGATGTCATGATGATGTGATGATGTGACATGGCATATGACGTGGAGTATGACATCATAGATGACATGGATCATATCACAATCACAATCGGTGGTGTGGAGTGGGGTTTGGTCTTAAGGCTTTAGATATTGTGATGTCTCAGATGTGTGATTTTTATTCAACAGATTTAAATATGTGGTTGGGTCCGGTTTGAATATCACATGTCAAAATCGGTAAGGGTAGAGTGCTTGGCCTTTGGAATTCGCAATAGCCTGCGGATGTAGGATTTTATGGACTGAGATTAACTTTCCCGTCGTGTCCGAGCTATCGCTATCGCATAAGAGATGGTATGATGACATAATAGGTGAAGCAAACCAAGGGATTGAAGATATTTTCAATCAAGGAAGTTGTTGAAGGAAGTTTGGATGACACAAATAAAAATGAGGTATGTATGCTTGTATTCGATATTGTAAAGTCATGCCATATAATTGCAGGTAACATGGATCAATGTTATGTCTTGAGAGCATGATCAAAAGGAAGGATATTCTCATTCAAAGGGATGCAGGAATGCATGGGTCACATATTCACTAGATGAAATCAACATAATATGTCCTCATATGTAATATGAGGTTGATGACAATACTTGGATGAACTCTGATTGGAAGTTCTTGAGAATGAAATGTGTAAAAGAAAGGAAGGAAGAGATCGTGGGAATATGCAACCATGGAAAACACAATCAACATCTGAAAACCAAGATATATAACTATGATATATCCAAGAAAGATATGTAGACTCTGATGAAGTAAGAAACAGACCCTTGACAATATATGTATATATCTTTGGGAGATGCATCAATGTGTATGCAGGATGTTGATGCAAACTAGAATATGTCATGATAAAACACCATCACAAAGGAAATTTTGATTTAATGTTCATTCCTTTATTTTTGAAAAAATATCCGGATGGGCTTATGTAGGGCTGTTGATGGAAGATCTATGTATATCTTCCACCACCGATGCCCATGCAATAGGATGAAAGATACTTAAGGAAACATGGCATTGAGAAGGCAAAATGGCATGAAGGAAGGCTGAATATGAACCGATGGATCACTTTCCAATGATGACATAACTTACTCATGGATGAAAGTGATGGATGGCCTATGCCTTATGAAGAAGTCCCAAACATGAAGACTCCTAAATAATGAAAATAAATTCATGGCATTCTGAGGAGGATTTATTCAAGTAGTTGGTTGTCTCATCATCTCCACCCGAGGAGCTGATGCAGGTCCCTAACTAAAAGGGAGTCTGGAAACAAGTTTGTTACTTGGAAGAAACTTGGAAAAAAAATTCCTAAGCCAAGAGGGATCTTAGGTACATTCCTTCCATAGGAATGAGTAAATTCATTTATTGGAATAGGCATGTCCTCTCTAATTAAGAGGGAGAGATAAACACATCATTCTTGTCTTCACTTGGGAAGACAAAATGGAGAATTGGCTAAACATACGGCATTCAATTCTCTTTGAGGATGATTTAGGGCATCCAATATAAGAATATTCATAGAGGACCAATATTCTTTGAGGATTGAGAATCCAAGATAAGAATAGTCCTGGTGGAACAAACCCTGAGATCTTGGGTGGTGTATGTTCCAAGAGAGAAAATGATGAGGGTGTCTATACATCATTGGTCTCACTAACGTTGAGCTAAGATCACGTGGAGAGATAAAGTTGTTAGTCAATGCCTTGTTATGGGACAGTGTTGGTTGATGGGATGCTATACATATGGGTTACCAATACAAATATTCTTATGAGAATTGTTCAAATTGAGAATGACCAAGTACCATTATGAATACCTCCCTAGTTAAGAGGTAGTGTTGAAAAATGTAACTAGGTTCGACCTTCATAATGATGTGTAATGGTGATTTTATGTAATTGATGTAAAGAAGAAAAATAAAATTACTTTTGTAATGTTTGTCTCATGGGTTTCATGAGCAAGGGATTTTATTTTATTAATGGATCCCATTGTGAGCCCTTAGGATTGGTCATAAAGTCAAAGAGAGTCAATGTCATGTATGAAGGACCCTTCTTGGGCATGTTACATTTATACATTTATAAATGAGTCAATTAATGTGTCAAATATCCCTCCAAGACCAAGCTCAAGAATCTACTTCAAGTCAACCTTAAATAAAATAATGAATTTGCTCCAAAAGACATGTCATCTCACCCACTATTCAAGTCAGCTTATTATGGAGGTTCCAACAACTATAAATAGGCAGCTCCACCTCATTTTAGAAGGACGAATTTTGGTCTGAAACAAGAAGTGCAAAAAAGGTCAAGGAAGGTAGTCTTCTAGCCAGCGAAGTAAAGCAAAAGGAAGAGTGAAGTCTTTAGGAGTGTTCTTGGGACTGTTTTAGGGCTATTTCTAGTAACACGTGCGAAGAAAGGAGGCAACATATATTGCAAAATAAATCGAGAAGATTCGAGGTGAGTAAGATCACTTGTGAAGTCAATTCAGCAAACCGAGTTGGAGGAGAAATCCATTCAGTCAAAACGAAGAAGGCTAAGGGATTGAATCACCATATATCTCTCTCATGTGTGTTGCAATTAGGGTTTCCAAGGAGGCTGAAATGAGGTACATAAGATTGGTCATAAAGTCAAAGAGAGTCAATGTCATGGATGAAGAACCCTTCTTGGGCATGTTACATTTATATATGAGTCAATTAAAGTGTCAAATATCCCTCCAAGGCCAAGCTCAAGCATCTACTTCAAGTCGACCTTAAATAAAATAATGAATTTGCTCCAAAAGACATGTCATCTCACCCACTATTCAAGTCAACTTATTATGGAGGTTCCAACAACTATAAATAGGCAGCTCCACCTCATTTTAGAAAGAAGAATTTCGGTTTGAAACAAGAAGTGTGAAAAAGGTCAAGGAAGGTAGTCCTATAGCCAACGAAGTAAAGAAAAGGAAGAGTGAAGTCTTTAGGAGTGTTCTTGGGACTGTTTTAGGGCTATTTCTAGTAACACATCCAAAGAAAGGAGGCAACATCTATTCCAGAAGAAATCAAGAAGATTGGAGGTGAGTAAGATCACTTTTGAAGTCAATTCAGCAAGCTGAGTTGGAGAAGAAATCTATTCAATCAAAGCGAAGAAGGCTAAGGGATTGAATCACCATATATCTCTCATGTGTGCTACAATTAGGGTTTCTAAGGAGGTCGAAATGCGGTACATAGCATTGTTCATAAAGTCAAAGAGAGTCAATGTCATGTATGAAGGACCCTTATTGAGCATGTTACATTTATATATGAGTCAATTAAAGTGTCAAATATCCCTCCAAGACGAAGCTCAAGCATCTACTTCAAGTCGACCTTAAATAAAATAATGAATTTGCCCCAAAAGACATGTCATCTCACCCACTATTCAAGTCAGCTTATTATGGAGGTTCCAACAACTATAAATAGGCAGCTCCACCTCATTTTAGAAGGAAGAATTTCGGTTTGAAACAAGAAGTGTGAAAAAGGTCAAGGAAGGTAGTCCTATAGCCAGCGAAGTAAAGCAAAGGAAGGGTGATGTCTTTAGGAGTGTTCTTGGGACTGTTTCAGGGCTATTTCTAGTAACACGTGCGAAGAAAGGAGGCAACATCTATTGCAGAAGAAATCGAGAAGATTCGAGGTGAGTAAGATCACTTGTGAAATCAATTTAGCAAGCCGAGTTGGAGAATAAATCTATTCATTCAAAGTGAAGAAGGCTAAGGGATTGAATCACCATATATCTCTCTCATGTGTGCTACAATTAGGGTTTCCAAGGAGGCTGAAATGAGGTACATATCTGAAGCAGAAGGAAGCCGAAGTTGAAGGGTAGCCGAGAAGGAGGAAGGAACATAAGTTTGATTATTTTTAACCAAGGCAAGAAGGATCTCATCAAGGAAATTTTGTGTCTTGGTCTCAGAGTGGAAAATAGGTTAATGGTCTTGGTCTTGGTATTTGTCAATTGAAGTCTCTATAGGAAGAGTAATTTGTTCAAATTTTCCTCTCGAGTGGGAGAGATTTTGGCCCTGGATGATAACCTATATTTTGTGTCTCTTGTCTCTTTATGGTTTATGCATTGATAGCCATTTTATGAAGAATAACAATATAATAACACAAGTAAAAGAATATCATAATCAAAGAAGTAAAAAATAATTCACAAGCAATTACCAATAGAAGAGAAATCACTTAATCTTGATGCCCTAGATTTCTCAACATATTGACTTTTTGCCGAGTTTATTGTTTCATATTTTGGTTGATGTTAATGCAATGTAACTATAAACTCTGCAGATATATCTAACGTCAATAATTCAATCCCATTAACCCAGATTTGAGCCCCTTGTCTTGCTTTGCAAATTCTTTATAGTCTCACCTCCTCTACCAATGAACAACCCAACCTACCATAGATAAAGATGATGATTAATGTAAGGCTTAATGATTATAAATATCTAGCAAATAAAAAGGCATCACATTAGGTATCAACTGACAGATGCTAAATATCATGAACTAACATTATTGTTTGGAACTTTTATTTACTCTTTTCCTGTTCAAGGTTGCACACTGTTGCAACCTCGTGTAACAAGCGTAGGTAAGCGACCTACATCTGCCTAAATGACATCCAAATAGTGTCAAAGAAGCTAACTTATTGTGAACAAGTATTCAAATAGAACAATGAATTCTAGTTGGAAGACATACAATTATAATTTTGAATTGTCAGGTTTGAACTTCAAAACACATAATGAGAAATACCTGTGCAATGACATCATTGATCAATTTATCAACCCTATTGATTCATCCCAAGCTACCCATTAACTCCACTTACTTATTCACAGAAGTTGGATCAAAGTCTATATCTCTAGTTACTTAAATTTTTGTACTTGATTCATGCTGAAGACACTTAATATTTTATCCATCTTTCCCAATTATAAGGCCAACCTGTAGCAGAGTAATACATTAAGAAAATTTCTCAAATAATTCTACAAAAGTGAACTCACAAAAAAAAAAACCCAGCTAGATACCAGAATCAAATTCTATATACATGATCATATACAGAGCTTGAAAAATCACATGGACACCAACTATGAATATTATTTTCTTACTTTGGCATTGGGAACATCCATTTTTTGAGAAAATGTCTGAAAACCAAAATATGACCTTGTTCTGTTGACAAAGCAACATCACCATGTTGCAAGTTCCCAATAGACTGGTTCTAAGGCTTTAATTTAAGAACATGATCGACGGGTTTCAATTATATTGGGTCTTTTAGTCACCAAAGTCGTTATCCTCAGCATATTGCTTGCCTATATAATCTCAAAAAAATAATAACATTCACTATCATAGATAGCTTGTAAACAATTTCATCATTATCAACAATCCAAATCAAATTTAACACAATTTTTACAATATAAACAAAACGAGCTAAAAAAATTATAAACATGCCAAAATGGAAAACTAAACACATATATACATAATTGTAGTTATAATTTAAACATCGCTCATGAGATTGTTATAATTGTAGTGAACCTACATGAAAGAGGAACCCCACAATGACAAAAGGTATATCCCAAAAATACAAAATAGAAACCATTTCCCAGCTAGATGCCATAAAACTAATTTCAATGCATTATTGTGACAAAGACATGCCCTAATGGACATCACACACAATAAGCTATAACATGTATTCATCATGTTAGTGTCAGTGTCTTCACACTTCCATCAATGATAAAATTGCTCTTTTTTCACGCATATTAGGTGTCTCATTCGATCAGCTACATTCCATTAGGTCATGGATCAACTGATCGTAGTGGTTTCATTACAGTTTCCCTCATGTCATATACCTGCTGGCTCATTCAAAACCTATTTTCAGTCATTTATAGTCATTTTAGTTCATTTCATTCAGTGTTAGGATTTGGTTTCACTAGGTCTAGGGTTTGTCATCATGGTCATCCAAAATTGAATAAAAGTTCATCAAGCACATGAGGAGGATAAATAATTTTATAAAATCATAAATTTACTTTTGATATGCTCAATAAATCTTTTTTACCTCAAAACTCTGTTTTGAAGTGAAAACAAAGTTTTTCTATTTTTTTGTAAAAAATTCATGTAATCTAAGTGTTTCTATATGTAATAAGCTCAACAGCTATTCTTGGTCACCTTGCCAACTCCTGCCACTACAAAAACAAAAGCACCAGGGCATCAGTCCATCTAATGGTCAAGAGAAAGTCAAACTTCAAATGAAAAACAAATTTTTTGAGAAAAAGTGACTAAGACTATAAAAGTGGGTTTGCAATGAGGAAAAATTAAAGTGCATCATTTATAAAGTAAATTCATGCTAGCTATTCATTTCATTGTGCAAAACATCAAGTTGAGAGCCAAAATCACGATTTGAAGGGAAATTGAGCAAAGGAGGAAGAAAACCCGAAATTTGCAGCAAATTTGCTTGGCGTTGCGCATCAGAGGGTTGGCGCTGCACATCAAACAATTTTTGCTAGTGTTAAATTACACAGGTACTGCACATCAGGTAGGCGCTGTGCATTGGGCCCAGTGCGCTACGCATTCGCCAGGGAGGTTCCAAAATCACTCAAATTCATCCCAAATTCTCTCAAATGCTGCATTTCACTACTACAAGTAAGTGTTCATCCATCTTGAGCTGAAATTAGACTTCTTCATGTTTTGTTCATGAGTTTGGTTTCTTAAAATCAAAACCCTAGCTTGCCTTCATACATTTTCACCTCATTGCAAAATTTTCACCTCATTACAAAACCAACATCCTTTTTCCCTTTTCCCAAACTTCATTGCCCTAAAACTACCCATTGATTCCATTTTCCCTTTCTCTTTTCCCCTAAGAAACTAATTCCCTTCATTAAACCCTAAGTCCCTCACAATTCAAAACCCTAATTTCCTAAATCTTTCCCTTCATTCCCCTACTCCGCTTCACATTTGCAAAATCTCTTCATACTCATCTTCTTTGTCCTCACCCATTGTCATTGTTCACCATACCATCATCACATTACATCATTAAGACAAGCATCATGGAAAGAAGTAGCGAATAAAGTTTTGAAGAAGATACACTTAGTGATAGCTCAAGGGAAAGAAATATGTAGTCCAAGAAGCCTCACAAGGGTGGAAAAATCATTAGGGAGGAACCTATTAGCATGAGTGAACTCCTTGCTTGCCCTCTAGCCACCACATGTTTTAGATATGAGTCTTGTTTTGAGTTTTGTGAAATGGTTGAGAGGGTCAAATATCACCATGAGTTAGCAAGGCAGTTTGTGATAAACTTGGATAATAATATGGTGCATCTTGCTGGGGTCAATTTCAATCTTTCACCAACTATCATTGTAGAGGCCACAAGAATGCCAGATGTAGGGGAAAAGTGGAACAAAAGAAAAAATATCAGTAAGCAGCATTATGAACCTTATATCAAGGCCAAGTACCATGGTAAACTTAGCAGGGTGTTTCCTTTCAAATTCTTGGAGGACCGGTATGTTCCACTCATGAAACTTATCATCAAATACTTTACATGCAAGGGTAGGTTCTCCAGACTTTATGCCTACCACATCAGATTTCTTATGCACTTCACTAGGGTTAGAATGATGAGCATTCCTTATTTCATATGTAAAAACATAGAGAGGATGACAATGATTGCAAAAAGAAAACCATATCCACAGTAGCTCAATAGTATTTATCATTTTGCTGTCATAAAAATTGTTGTTTTGCATCAGCTCACTCAGTTGGGAGTGTCATGGGAAACTTTCATTGCCCATGAATGCTTCAAGGGGCCTCAAATATTTTCAGATCCTCAAGAGGAAGGTGAACCTTCCAGGCAACAAAAAGAGCCTGAAATTAAAGCAGAGGAGGCTCATGTTCCTGTGTTTGTCACTTATGAAAGAGACACTAGGATGCTATTTGCAGCTGCCAAGCGAGTACTATCTCCACCAGGGATTGAAGGGGTCTCGTTTTCTTCACCGAACCACAAGAAAATGCTATATTCACCAGGCGTGAAATGGGCTTTGCCTTCTTCTCCAGCTAAACAGGTACATGAAAGAGACAAAGGAAAGCAAAAGATGCATGAGGAGGGCCCTACTAAAGGGAAAGAGAGGGATTTTGTTTTGATTGAGGAGGATGTCACCGATTTGGACTCTCAAAGTTCAAGACTCAAGGACATGATTATCAAAGAGAAGGAAGCTGAAATACAAGCCTTATCGCTTGACCTTGAGAGGGCCAAATGGATCATCAACCTTCTTGAGCAGGAAAACAAGCAACTGACAGATAAGCAAGCTATTATGGAGCTACAAATGATTAGAGCAAAAAGGCAAGAGGCAAAGAGAAGAAAAATCAAGATGACATCCCTTGAGCAAGAAATTGAGGCTAACCGAGAATCATGGTTGGAGAGGGTGAACATTCACCTTGAGAAGATGCTTGAAAATGCTAACAAAGAAAATAAAATGTTGTGCCGTATGGCCTATCATTACTTAGCTCAGAATAAGATTTGAAAAAAAAGGGTAAATAGGTTAAAAGCTAAGTCAAAGAGATCCTTGAGGGCCAAGAATGAACAAGATAAACTCAAGATCTTGGTTAAAGCTTCATTAGCTCAGCAAAGCACTTAATGAGGTTGCCTCTTGTCAAATTTTGGGAAATTTTTGTCATTTTGCAATTTTGTAAATAAGAACACAGGAAATTTCAGCTGATGGCGTTGTGCATTGATTTGGCTCACTCTTTTTCCAAATGGCTTATGGTTTTGGATTCAGCATGAAAAAACAATGAAACCCAAAAATTTTCATAAATTTTGGAGAATATCTGGGTCACCTAAAGGGAAAAAAAGGCCTAAAAAATGCCCTCTCTGCCACTTTTTGGACCCACAGGAAGCAATCTTGGGAGAAATGATTTTTGAAGGGTCAAATCAACTCCAAATTAGAGAATTCAAAGTGTTCTAGAAACTAGACAGACAGAGCGTTCTAAGAAGCTATCTTGGGCCTGATTTGGATGAGTGTAAGGCCTTCAAAAGCATCCTTGAAGCGGCACTGCGCATCAGGCAAATTTTTGCCAATTTTGCCTAAAACTCAGAATTTCGCCCAGTTTGACTACCAGTTGACTTTTTCTCTTCTCCTTGGTAAATTTGTGATGGTAAATGATGTAATATGATGTAAATTGGATGAAATATGACTTGAGGGGGTATATACATCAGTTAGAGGCGGTTTGAGGTTGAATGAATCAGTTTCCATGGTTTTAGAGGCAAGCTGTTCCACTGCCCATATTCCTGTTCTTAGTTTAGATATGGTTGAAACCACCCCTCTTCTCATGGATTCGACCCATGATGGCTAGCATGATGCCTACATTATGTACTCCCTTAGTCATTTGTAAAGGTTGGACTCTTGTGGATGCTTTGAGCTTCATTGTAAATCACTTCTACAGTTTGGCAAGGAAATGAACTAGGGTTTTGCAGCATTTTGTGGGATTCTTGTGGTAATGTGTCTTGGCATTGTTTCTTCCTTTGTTATTTAGTTTCTCTCATGTGTTATAGGTGCCAACATCTATTTCTTTCTTCATAACTAAATGAATCAAGATAGATAGGTGGAATGCATTGATATTCAGTGCTCTTCCTTGAGAATACATTTAGTTTTTAATGTTTTATGTTGTTTGAGGAGGACTCATGAACTTTGCATGCCCTCCCCAACTCCTCACTGGTCTTAGAATTACCATCACACTCAATTCAAAGTGACAAAACACCTACCTACCTCGCCCCACAGAACATCCTGCAAATCTGAGTTGATTTCTCGGACCCAAAGCTGCCTTCTTCATTTGATCTAGCAAACAAACATCAAAATAAGAAAAAATCCTCTGACCTACTATACCTAGCCTAAAATCCGTATTTGATTCAATCATCTTGACTGAAATTCATAAGGAGAGAGCCCTCTCCCGACCTGGTAGGGCTAGCTACCAGGTTAAGCGTGGTTTGATGTTACCCTAGACCTGCCTTCCTTCAGCCTGAGGTAGATTTAGGCCCTAACACATCACTTGTATATATTTTCTTAGAGTAGTCATCCAAATGTAGCAATACCCTCCAACAAGGTTGTGTGGGCCCATTTGTTGGTAGAAGCATGTCCTAAGTGTTCAAACCTTAAGAAGCCTAGTAGCCCAATTATGTCCAATACACAACTTGTCACTTTGAATGGAAAATTCATAGGGTAGCCAAATAACTTAGGGATTTAAACCACAATAAATGGTAATACGCTAACAATTATGATCCATGCTAAAGTTTTTGTTTGAGAATCCATAGATATGCCACTTCCTATGCCAATTGAACACAGAAAATAATTAGCTTAGCTCAATCTTCACAACAATAACTTCATAGATTTTCACAGAATATAGAGAAAATATAAGAAAATAAGATATATGTCATTTGAAAAAAAAAAAAAAACAATTTGTACATTGATCAAATTCAAAATATCCCAGTGCTAAACATAACAATAATAAACAGTGGTTTCCTGATGGTAAATGTATATATCATTCCATGTTAAAGTTAAAATTCACTACAAAGCTTCATGATAGTTGCAGAAACTATAGTTACTGATGGTAATGGATATGTCATTGTATATTAACAATAATCTCTCTCATAGTTGCAGAAACTTATGAAAACCATACACCCAAAATATTAAATTCAAAATATCAAGAGCTAATTTAGATTGAAAAAATACCATAAAATTGAACTTAGTGACTGTGCAAGGTTTCATCATCATTTTGCCATTTCCAACATATTGAAGATCACATCTTCCATCAATTAAGAAACTACTCCATACAATGGTAAGCAACATGATTGTCGAGCCTAACCATGCTGACTATAACATGTGATTGAGAATTCCCTTTCGATGTAGAAATGCAGAAAACTACCATAATTGAAGATAATGAAAGCGAATTGGGAAATGTCAATGTCCCCGAAATGAAAAACTCAAAACTAGCACTTGATTTAGAATGTTCACTATTAAATATTTTCAAATATGATATGAGAAATTGACATAGAATTATCTAAATGTTAGACCTATCCTTAATCAAAACTGCCATGGAAACAATTACAAAAAAAGAAAAGAAAGAATAACTAATATAAACTAGAACTCTAAGGACTACAACATAATGTAGGTTAGTTCAAAATTTATTTTAAGTATCTTAGAGAGAAAAACACTAATAAAACGCCATTCAAAGCAGGTTGCAAGGTGCTTAGAATGTACACAATTGAATATACGACAACAATGTTACTTCAATATCAACAATCATCTTCATAAGATCATCTAGGTGAAGTGAATTCAAATGTCTCTAGATAGAACTCTAAAGGTCTAAACACCATTTTGGGTACAATATAAAAATGTCATTTTTGGAAAACATTTCACAGTAATGGAAGCCCGTGGAGAAAGTTATGGTTTTTTACCAAGAATAAGGAGAGAATATGGAGAGGCACCAAATATAGGAAGCAGTAGGACACCAATTATCCCTGATTTGATGAATTCTATAAGCATAAACAATCTGATGCAATTTTTGGGGGTTGGTACTAACAGATTATACAACTTTCATGAAATTATATTTCCTAGTACAATTTTCTAGTTAGGTAGACAAGGTTTCATTTCACATGCACAGTGATACAAATGATGATGATTATTACCTACACTACTACTCATGGATGTATAGTAGAAAATCCTATCCTTGAAGCAAACGATGATTAGATTAGCTTTCCTAGCATGTAAATTTTGTTAAAATGATTATACTAGTGGTATGTAGATTTTGTAACAATGATTATATTTGACTAGTGGCATCTAAATACCTTATGTTCATGTGATATAACATGTGACCACAACTAAAAATATTTTGTATCTCTCAATGCATTGCAATAGTGGAAGTTACCTACTATTTCGATTTAGATGCCCCTTTATAAAACTTGTATTCAAAATCACTCTACAATGCTAGTTGGTATTTTCACTTTTTTGTCAGCGATTGGATGGAATTTGGCTAATGCATATTATTGGACACCCATCACAATGTTGCCTTGTTATTGTAGCAATTCAACTATCATCTACTAGGCTTTTGGTATTGCTACTTGAAGCTAGCATGGGCTCCAGAACAAGTAGTGGCCTATGTCAATATACATCAATACAATATCATTCAGTCAATGAAAATCCTCTCTCAAGTGAGCCTCACTAACAAATTATTCACCAACAACAACAAAATTTCTATGGAAGTACAAGTTCATTCGAATTTCCACTAGCATACAATCCCTCCATTGTTGTAAATGTTCTTACTGAATATAATTTGGATCCATAAGACCTTTCCAGGCTAGAGGTAAGTTTTTATATTGTGGTTTTAGAATGATTTGCAAATTGTCATGCTTGTTTAGCTTCATTTTTGGAATATATACTATTGGTTGTAATGATTATTTGGTTGAATTGTTTCATCGTTTTGTAGGCTTCATCTTGGTTCTTTAGACAACCAACAAAATTTTACCCTAACTTTAATCTCTCTCTATATATATTAACTTGCATCATTGGACATGTGCCAAGGCAATGTTGTATTCAATCCCATGACTCATTCAAAGAGAAACTCTAAAAGAAAGATGAAAAGGTTCTTGGAATTTGGTATTTCAGTTCTTGATAGCTAGGGAAACATGTAGCAAGCATGAAAAATGTCAAGCCATTGCTGGTCCTGGTCATAGTGTTGTGGTAACCAAGTCTGATGCATTTTATACATTTGGCTCTAACACCTCTGGACAACTTGGTCATGGGACAACAAAAGAAGAATGGTGTCCAAGAGTGATCATGTGTGTAATAAATGCATGTGTATTATTTTGTATGGTAGTTTTCCCAAGGTGTATTGTCCTTTGGCAATGTTGAATCTCCTTTTAAATTGACATGGGTTGATAATTGGGAAGTTACATCATTCATATGCAGATCTCTTCGAGGTATTCATATTATCCAAGAAACTGCAATAGTAGGGCGTACAATGCTTTTAAGTGATATAGGACAAGTTTATGCATTTACGAAAGATTCTTTTGGTGACTTAGAGAATGTGGTTGAAGAATCTAGGAATGCCACCACTCCACTAGTGGTGGAGTCTTTGAAATGAATTTTTCGCAGTTCAAGCAATTATTGGTAATTTTTTCACTGTTGTTCTTTCATGAGAGGGTAGAGTTTACACATTATCTTGGGGTTCAAAGGAAACCAACAAGTTATATTAGACTATTGTTATTTGTTATCTTTCACCTATAAGCCCAGGAACATGTAAATTTTGTAACTTCAATATATTTTATGTTCCATTGAGTTTATAAAACTACTTGATGTCTTTGTCACATAACCTTCTTTAAATTGGAAAATAACATTCCATGCATATTTTTGGATATCTGCAGGTCACTATATTATATTGGTTGTGGCTTAGGAGGAAATCTCATACATGGTTCTTGAAAAGATGAAATGTATCCTAGGATGATTGAACAATTTAAACATTTGAAGCTAGAGCCAATTGTGATAGAGGTTGGTGCACGGCATTCTGCTGTTGTGGGAAAATACGGACGAGCATGCACATCGGGATGGGGTCAATATGGTTGTCTAGGTCATGGAAATGAAGAATATGTTCCTAAGGTTGTGGAATCACTTCTAGGAGTGAAGTAATTCACATGACTACATGTGATTATACTACATTTGTTGTGGCTGAAAATGGTGATGTCTATTCCCTTAGGTGTGGAGAGTCATCAAGCCTTGGACACCACCTAGGCATGTAAACTCAAGGCCATGTGAATTCAAAACACCTAAACTTCTATTTTTATTCTATGAAACAGATGGATTTTCTCCCTTAAGACAACACTACTCATAACAAGTTTATTTTTATTTTTTAAGTACAAATTTAGGAGTTTTATGCCATAATTTAGCATGTTTATTTCTCATCCTTGATGCAAATTTATCTTGTTTCATGGAATTAGCCTCTCCTTCAACATAACACTACTTTTATCTTTCCAAACCTATAGTTATTGTCCATCAAGAAAGTTTTGGTTGGAAAAATTTAGAAGCCTAGTGTTACACAACATTTTGTCACTATCCCTATACTGCCCATTCCTTGATCCTGGAGGACCTCTACAGTGAACCCCACATGCTTTCCTTTCATGAAGAAACTCCCATTGTGTCCCTCTTCATGCGCAGATCAATTGTCTTTTGCACTATTTCCCTGAAACTTCTGTTTTTCCCAGTTTACAAGACCGACGCTAATGACCTTTGTCTCCCCCGCGCTGATGTGCAGAGATTAGAACTATCCCTAGCGCCAACCAGAGTGACTGAGTTGTGTTCCAGTCGCACCGGTCTTGTTATGGAAAGTTTTTTAAATTAGGAGCCGAAGCTTCCAGCTCTAGAAGCTTTATAACAGAAGTCTAGTAAATGGTTTGGCCGGATGGGGTCGAGGATGTTAGTTTGGGATCCTTTCCCCTATAATGATGGAACTACCTCAAGGGATAAGACCTTCACCCATTATAATAGGATCCATATCCCATCCATTCATCCTATATAAACCTTCCTTATTCCCAAGCACAAGTTAGTGTTAATGTTGGTGTGCTAGTGCTATTTTGGTTTGGAGTAAACAACAAGCTATTCATAATTGTAGCTATCTAGTTGTGTGAGGGAGAAGTGTAATTTGATTTTGAGTGAAGCCTAAAGGGAAGAGTCTTAAAACTATTGTTGATTAAGGCCATCATGGAATGCTAGCAAAAGTGTGTGGGAACCTGGTCTTGTCATAGGAGAACCACAACGTCAAGACAATGGTTGTAATATCTCTTTGATATATATATATATATGCAACTATCGATTGATTTCCTACATGTTTTTTCATCTTACATATGCATGGCTTAATGTTTCTTAACTCGTTAAGTAGGTTTAATTACAATTTTTCTATTTTCACAGTTGTTGTTTGTTGTTTTTTACTTGTTTCAGGTGCTTGAAGAAGGAAGCGAGAGATAGTTGGAGCAAGCAAGTAAGGACATGATCTTACTAAGAGGTAGGCCCTATTAATTGGTTCTAACCTACGGAAATATTTATAGAATGTATCTGTTGTGGCTAGACCCATCATCGAGCTAGAGGAATTTGTTTGTGTCCGCACTTATAATTTTACTTCACCACAAATTGGCAACTCTGTTGGGGAACCAATCCTTTTGTTTGTCTTGGATTTCATGATTTCGTGACAACTTTTCTAGTTCCACTTTTTCCCTTTGGTTTTGTTTCTTTTCTCCTGCTTACGAGCCTGAGTTTAAAATTCATAGGAGCAGATCTGGTCCCTGCTTTAATTTTTTTTTTCTTAACTTCCTCGATCAGCGCACTTAAACCACTGACATTCATGCCGATCATTGTGATATACTGAGGAACAGTCGTGTCGACCAACCTCTGGTGCCTGTTGTCAGTTAGGCAGTCGCGTCGATGACTGTAAGTTAATATTAGGGTTTCACCCTAATCTTGGCCAGTTTGTTATGCTCTTATGATTTTGACCCCTAAGCCTTTTAGACCATTTTCTCCCTGACTAGAAAGCTGCTTTTCATTTGGTTTTGCTTTCTTGTTGGCTTATCATCCTTCTGCTTGATTTCTTGAGTCATTGGGTGGTCAATGACACTAGGGCATCTAGTTTTTCATTCATTCAGCTATTTGTGAACTCATTAAGTCAGGTTGCAGGTGTACTTACTCCTTGTATTTTCGTTTTTAGTCCTTTTATGACTTTGGCCTCTATTACACAAGTTTGAAAAGTTTCCATTTGCTCGTCTAAACGTTTATTTTCCGGCATGGATTATGTTGCTTGCCTTGTTGTTGGTAAATTCGATGTTTCAATGCTCTGAATGAGATTCTCTTTTCATGTTTTCATCTGCTTGAAGATATTATTGTCTCGAAAACATTTTCATCAAAGAATTGTATGCGAAATTTTATTTCATTGTTTCATGAAAAATTGTGAAATTCTAGTTTGTTGTGTCATTGTACTACGATAGCTTGCATCATTGAAAGACTAGAATTTCATTGGCATTTGGAAAAGGAAAAGAACTCTTTTTTCTTTCGAAAGGACTGTTAGATATGTGCTTGTTAGGAAATTAGGAATTGGAATGCATTTTTCATTAATTTACATTTCGAGAAGTAATTTAGTGAAAGATCATTTCGTTTTCAGTTGCTTGTTTGTTTGCATTTGATTGAATAGTTTCTACCCTCTCTAGTGTATACATTTCATCGAATTGAAAGGGTCTTGTCTCATCTAGTTGCATTTAAGGTTATTTCGAGTCGCATCGCTAAGACTTGAAAACTGAAACATAACTCAAGATAAACTTTAAAATGAATTCAATTAACCTAAGGTGCATTTGACATTTAACGATCATATCTAGAAGGTCTAGGCTAGAGATGTGTTTCGGCATATTTAAACCTAGTTGTTGTCGTTAGCTTTGGCATTAGACAATGCTATTACGGATCTGTGCTCCCCGTACCATCAAGTATATAACGGGAGACCCCTCTAGGATGTAATCCTTTATCCTTAGGAAGCCGAGTCGGCCGCCTTGCAAACATGAGACGCCGAACACAACATTTGGGGAGATTGCCTGCTCGTACTTCTAGGTTCGCCAGGAGGTATTTTGCAGTTCACAGTTGCCTGGTAATCCTGTTTACCTAGATCATCCAGAGCTGTCATTTGATCATTTTTACTCATTAAACTTAAAAGATCATTCAAGCTCTTTTCCTTTCGAGATCGTTTCCAATCTGATAGAGTCATCTTTGTTTCTTTCTCGACTCTTGAAAAATGGAAAATCACCAGTCTTATAATTGATTGCCCATGATCCGAAAACACCCTGTTATTATTTTTTGAGACCAAATCACGAGTTTCCCTTAAAGAACATTTTAAAGCCTTGAAGTTAATTTTCAATCGACTAAGACAAGGTCATCGTGGCTGAACCATTTGGTTCACCCAGTTCCTCTTCCTCTCCTCCGTCTGAAAGATTGTCTGAGGAGCCATTTCCTGAGTTACTAGAGTCACTCGAGGACCAAGGTGTTGAACTCAGAATTGTTTTGAGTATTCAACCTTTGTCATCTCTTCCTATGCCTACTTTCGATACTGGGTCATCTGTTGATCTTGGCCCGAAATCTCCAGACTATCCCATTCAAACTCTCGAGGACTCACTGACCACTGACAGTCAGCTTAGACTAGTTATTTATCCTTTGAATCCTCTGTTTGACCATGTTTTGATATCACCACAACACCCTTATAGTCCGTACGACTAGCCAGGTGTTCCATTGGAACTATCCCCTCGTACTCGTTCGACCATTCTTTGTCCTTTATTTCCAGACATGGAACCCGAAGGTGATGCTCCAATCACCTCTCAAGAAGAGTCTGAAGTTTCTACTTCACACACTATTGAGGACGAAGAGTTACCTTCTCCTCCTAAGGATTTCCCCTATTCGGTAGTTATTCCCACCAGTTTTACACCCAACTATGTGTCTTTGGCACAGTTGGTTTTAGGTGCACCTAGTGCCTCATCACTTTACCATAACCTTGTTTGGGTGTCAGGCGCACGTCAGGTCTGTTTGTTGTGAACATGACTTCCCAACAGGCTGTTACCTCAGTCCCAGTGCAACCCACTATTCTGAATACCCTTGTATCGTCAATCCCAATTACTCGTCAAGCACAATCGATAGTTTCAAAGAATGTCTCTATCAGTTCCTCCATCCCTCTATTCAGTGGCCAGGTTGTAGCACCGCCTAGGGGAAAAACCTGAATTTTTGTATGGTGTCAGGTGCCACCAATGTGAGTGGCTCACAAGCTCACATACATGGTATGAACCAATGTCTTCTGGTATTATTCACAACCTTGCTGACCCTACTAGATCAAGCAATGTCCACTAACAACAGGTTCAGAATCTCGTTAGTCCATCTGGATCAAGTAATGTGCAGTATCAGCAGCCCTATGGGGCTCAGGTCCAATACCAAACTCCTTACATTCCATATGTTTCTTAAGGAATGGTTAATCAACCTTACACCCTCTAATCTGGGCAGTACATTCAACCTAGCTATGGCCATGTTCAATTCAGAAATTTCTCAGGCATTGTTCAAGTACCCTTGCAATAGTAAGGAAAACCTCTACAACAACAACGACAAACTTTGTTACCACAAGAGCAACCTTTGTTGCAGCAAGGGCTCTCCACACAACCGTAAGGGAAAATGATCCGACAGCAAGGTCAACTGCAACAACTGCAAGGTCAACCCTTGCAACAGTTGCAACAAACCGTGCAACAACTGATGCAGTATGCTCTACACACCTCCCAACCCTTATCCTTGCAGGGCCAACCTCTACAGCCTTAGGGACAAATTTTGCAACCGCAAGGTCATCCATTTCAACAACAAAACCAATCAAGGCAAAAACAACCCTTGTATACATATCAACGGGGTCAAACCTTGCAAGGGCAGGGTCAAGGTCAAGTCCTGTAGTAGCAGGCTCAAAACTCTAATGCCTTAGGTCACCAGGTTCAAAAGCCTTTTGGTCAAGGGCAAAAGGTACATAATCCCTATGTCCAAAGGCAACAAGTGTATCAACCTTATGCCCAAGGACAACAAGTCCAAAATCCTCTTGTTAAGGGGTAGCAGACTCATCACCCATATGTTCAAGGACAACAGGTACAATATCCATATGTCCAAGGTCAACATGCTCAATAGCCTTTTAACCCATACGTTGTTTATCAGCAACCTATGGCCGGACAGTTCCAAGGTATTCAAGGTCAAAATCCCCCCCCCCTATGGTCAAGGTAATCCATAATGGGGGCAACCTCAGAT
>APFE030777736.1:27281-39107 GCA_000404065.3 Pinus taeda
AAAGTCCATGCTGTCCATTCTACCACAGCGGAAAAATCCTCAAAAGGAAAGAAGAAAGGAAAAGGCAAGGGTAAAGTCGATGCCCCAAAACAGGGTCCTCCCAAATCATCTGCTGGCGAATCTTCACAACGGAAACTTAAGTATCCTTGCCTGATTTGCGAGGAAGATCACTACACTACAGATTGTCCGTGACATTCCAAAGTTAGCCGCTTTCTCAAAGGGACCCTTGCTATCCTCAAAGAGCCATTTCCCTCTCAGCAAACCCAAATGGTAGACCAACCCCAATCTTTGTCCTCCGGATCTCAAGTGTTCATGATGAGTTCACCTATTAATGTGGCTACTAGATCCCAAGATTATCAAACTCTAGCTTCAACAACTAGGAAGGAGAAAGAACCCACACCTTCTTCTTCTACCCTGAGTTCTGGCCCTCTTCATATTGAGCGCCATAACTCTGAATCCGCTATACAACCACCCTCTCGAGGTGTGCTACGAAAATCCTCGTATAATCCCAATGCCAAGCTGCTCAACACTATAATATTGTTGAGGATTTGGCTCAGACACCGTCAGCTATATTGGCCCTCGAGGTGTTCCAAAGCTGCCCATCACAATGAAAATCTTTGCTGTCAGCTGTCGGGGGCATCGATCCCACCAATTCCAGTTTGATATGTTTTGATCTAGAGAACCATGTTCCTCATCTTCCTCATCATATTGCCTTTATTATTCAGGTAGTCATCAATGAGAAGACCATCCACCAAACTATCATCGATGAAGGTGCCTCCACCTGCATCATGTCAACCGCATGCTCGAAGGATATTGGTTCTCCTACTTTGAACTAATCTTTGAACACTCTAGAAGCTTTCGATGGGTGTGATTCGCGACCCTTTGGTGTCTTACCTAACCTTTCCATCACTCTAGAAGGAAAGATAGTGCAAGTCGAGGTAGAAATTGTCGACGCTAATCTCAATTATAATATTCTACTTGACCGAAGCTAGACCCATGCCATGTGTGTCATGGTCTCTTCTTTATTTCACTTGATTCATTTTCCCCGTCAAGGGAAGATTGTCACTGTCGACCAGCTGTCTTTCTTTGCCTCTTCCTTCTCAGATGTCAATGTTCCATACATCAAGTGCACTGGTGCTCCCTATGAGAGTGTGGGGGCAGGTCTTTTCAAATATTTTTCCTTAATGGGAATTTTTCCACTCCTACCTCCTCACGTTGCCTCTGTCAACATGATCTTGGTCAAATCTGATCCTTGGGTCATACCTTCACTAGATCTTGTTAATACCGAGGGCAAGTTATGTCGCTTAGTCCCACCGAAGTCAATTATGTGGAAATTGTTTCGGTTTTGAGTTCTGCATCCTTTGATTCTTTTATGTCGAAGACCTCTCTTGATACATACTCTCAATCCCCGTGGCTTGGAACTTTGGAATCACCTGATTCCTTAACCGAGACCATCATTGCTGATGTAGGTGTCATGGAATTCATGTCTCTCGAGGAACCACCTTGGATAGATACTCATCATCGCTCCTCATTCCTGCCTCGTTTGGTAGTCCTGTCTACCGCTTTCAAAGAGTTCTCTTCTTCACTGCTTATTGATGTGTCAGTTTATCCTGACATGCTCAAGATCTTTCAACTAAGGGAACCTTTATCCCTTCATGGATTCAAGATCTTTCTCCCTCCCCGAGTTTTTACCGATTGCCCATTATTGCAATGGGGTTTCCATCTGACTCGTAACCCTCCCTCACCCAGGGGGCATGGGGGCAAAGGCTTATATGAGTTCTACTCCATTATTTGGCCAAGTCGACGCTTACTCGTCATGGCAATGGTAAAAATCTAGTGTCCATCTGTGTTGATTGATTACCCAAGTCCCAGCATGGACTCATACCTCAAGAAGTACTATGCTTAGGTCATCTTGCTTGGTTACTTATGTACATTAGTGTGTCATTTATTTTTGTGCAATATGGTTTTGTGTAGCAGTTTTCGAACAACTTTCTTTTTTACTATGCTTTTCTTTCTTTGTAGATGTTTGCGACTCCCCACATTGGTTTCGCTGATGGTGCTTGTTGTAGTTCCCAAAACCTATCATCTGCGGCATGGGCTATTTATAACCCTAACAGTGAGTTGATTGACCTTCAAGGTATCTGTCTAGGTCGCACCAGTAACAACATTGTTGAATACAATGCGATCATTGAACTATTGTCAGAAGCCATTGCTCTTGACATTAGAGAATTGGTTGTCAACCTGGATTCACTGCTTGTCATCCTTCAACTCAATGGGCAATATTCCGTTAGAAACTCTCATATATTGAGAATGTATCTCCGTATCTATCTATTGGAAAGAAATTTTGATTACATTACATATCATCATATTCCTAGATGCATGAATACATTGACAGATGCATTAGCTAATCATGTGTTGGATAGGCATTTACGAAACATGTGAAAATATAAAACAAACCATTTGTACCATAGTAGACAAACAAATACAACATATGTATGGTATGTATGTATATATATATATTAATATAATATATATATATATATATATATATATATAAATATAATATATATATATATATATATATAATATATATATATATATGGTGATAATGTTTGATACATCAGAACCCCAAAAAATAATATGTGTGTTCAAAATAACATCGGTGGCTCATAGGCCTAAAAAAATGTAAGTGTTGAACCTAGGAACTAATCAACATGGTGATCGTGGTAGCATGATACGGCTCATGCAACATGAGTCAGCAATCTACGGATCCGATCCGATACTCCCATCGTGTGTCTCTGGTACTGACGAAGAATGTCTCCTACCCAAGCATACTCTGGGATGCCATGATTCAACCCCTCAAAGTTCCTCGCAATATCCTCCTCATTGTCTCCCTTCCTGATAAGGAACGACAAAATTAGTAGGACGGCGAACGCGCCTGACTATTGGGGACATCCCAGCAAGCTGCCTTGGTCCAACATCTGCATTAACAAGAGAAATGTTATAAGCACATATATACCAAAAACAATTAAAAAAATCTCAAAATTAAAAGAAAATTTGATTTTTTACCTTCATCATCGAAATCCTCTCCATCTAGTAAGGGCATATCTAGATCTCCACGGAAGTCGGTGCCACTGTATGGCCAGTCGTCCATGATGATTTTATGTCATCGTAGCAATGAAAAGAATGCAGGTTGGTATGACATGTGCTGACCCTTAGTGATCTTGGGCATCAAATTATTCCAACGAACCATCCTCGGATCGCATGGCATAGGAGGATCTACCTCAGTCAGCTGATACTGGAACAATGGTACCCATTCCAAGAATAAGGTCACAAGCACTGATCTAAAGAAAAATTGCTTCATATTCCCCGCCTTGGCTTTGGACAGCTAGCACATGATGTTGATCTTCATGGCCTCAGCCTAGTTGAAGATCGTAGGAGCTTTACAGTCGATAGCATAAAGGAACTTCAACTTGTTGGTCTCATGTTCCACCTGGGACCCTACTACTTTGTTGATGGTCAACAGAAGCACTCTCAGTGTCAGATCCCGAACAATGGAAATCTCTATTTCCCACTTTTGGATTTCAGGGCCTCAGGGCAGTGTTCAGCAAGCAATGAAGATATGCTTGCCCCAATCGGTCGTGACCCATACAAATTCATTGGTTCCCCTCGGTGGGACAGTCCAGTGATGAAGTATACATATGAAGTTTCCAACTCCAGCTCCTAGTCACCAATGACAAATATCTCCCAATTAATGTCCCAAAGACTAATCAGGTACCAAAGTAACTCAAGTTGGGCCCACATCCCCGGCGTAAGAAAGAATTTGAGGAGCCCACAAGCCCTCAAAGCTTCCAAGCAATTTGGGTCATTCATTGCCTGGGTATCAACATCCTCATGTTCCCGTTCTTTCCAGTCCACCATTTTCAATGATTCTTTCCTGCAAAAGCAATTAATTTGAGTCAACAATCATGCTTGGCCTAGAAAATTTGAGTTTAAACGATGATTTTTTGAGGAAATAGGGTTTTTCCCTATTCACGACACCAGTACACCTGTTTTAAAAATAGTTGCGCCGAACGGCGTGGATGGCTTTGTTAATCACCTTGGTCGGCGTGATTCTATGCTTGGAATTTGCACTAATTGAGGGTGAAAAAGTTTTTCAAAAACCCCCTCAAAAAACTAAACAAATGGTTAAAAATAGAAATAAAGGACATGGAAATGGAGCTCAGGGATTTGATTTTTACCTGTAACTGGTGGCTCGGAGATTGACCTCCTAGATCTCCCGCAATCTGCTCTGGAACAATTAGGGCAAAAGTGATTAAAAAGTTTTCACAACAAGGTAAAATTGTAAATGGTAAAAATATATTTCTTTCCCCCTTTTTACTCATTTTTTTCATGAAAATATCGGGTTTTTGTAAATATTTTAACCTATTTTACCTCAAGAACTAGATAATACACTTTACGTTTTTTGCACAGCAACAGGTGATAGATGTTAAATGATGGTGACAAGTCACGTTTAAGCTCTTTTCTTGACTCGTTAAGCTCATATGAAAAGATTGTCGAGTGTTTTTCCCTTTTGACTCATAAAAAGAAAATAAAATGGGGGGTCCGCTTTCAAGCTCTTTTCCGACCCTTTAAAAGAAAAAAGATGGTCGAGCCCTTGTTGTTTCAAACTTGTTAATGGATTTGAAACGTCGTGTGCCTAGTATAAGTTTACCCCTTTTTTGGGGCTGGGAGACACTATTTACAAAAAAGTACTCCTTGACTAGAATGGTCAAGCGGTTCTCTCAAGTATTGTTTTCTACCTTTTCAGGCTCGAGAGACACAAATCTACGAAAAGGGACCATGTGGAGTTTTCTTTTACGTGTCTTTTTCAAACTCTCTAAACATGAAAAAGATACTGAGTTACACCTTTGTCGGACTCGTTAAACTATTAAACGACATCGGATTCGTCACCATGATGAACATGAGCTTCTCCTTCCTAGGGATCGTTAAACTTACAAGGTCAGATTCGTCTGAAGGATCAACTTATAGTGCAAGAATATTCTATCCCCTTCAAGCTTATGATTAAAAAATAATTGGGGTACCTGCCAGGAATAGTGGGGGAAATTTGGAAATTTATCAGTTGTGTCGTCAGCTCACTCTTGAACGTGACACTTTTTGCTTCGTGTCGGGTTAGGATATCCTCCTTTATATCGTTGACCTTCTTGGGTTGGGATGTTCATTTTTTCCTTCCATTTGATCTCTACCACGTCATCATGACCACCAATCCTATGGATCCAAAAGCTACCAAACTTTGAAGATGTGTCGCCGATATGTTCAAGAGTTGTCCTTCTGCAGTTACACTTACCTTGGATTCTCTATATCATCCAAAATAATTTTGCATACTTTCGTCTCATGTCGATGATGTGGGTAACATTATGGCCCTCCTTTGACACAGTTGCTTTCCATCGACTTCAACTCATTATCCGAGAAGTTGGTTGAGGGACTCCCTTCCAGTACCTTAGGGCTTGCATGCCCTAATGGAAAGTTCTTCGCACTTGACAAGAAGTTCACATCATTGGCTTTTGATCGAGTGATTTCACGGGTGTTTGACTTCAGTTCCTCTATTCACATTCTGTGACGTACTGATAGTACCTTGAGAACCATTGTCATTATTGGTGGTTTCTCTCACGCTTGTTAACAGTTTACATCATTGACTAGTAATCAAGCAACTTTCTAGCATGTTCGACATGAACACATCTATTCACATGCTAGAATTTTTACTTTGATCGGGTCGTGTTGGAGCGCAAGACCCTGGGCTCAGATCACAAAATTCTAGGTTTCGAAGTGATGTGACATGATTATTTTGATATGCATGTCTCTTTTAGATGGATGGTTGTGACCATACCATGAGTTGTCATATATGATCCTTCTCATTATTGGATGGTTGCGGCCATACCTTGGTTTCATTATGATCCTCTTTGATGGATGGTGGTGCCCATACCTAGATCCATTTACATGATCATTCTCTGGATGATTGCGTCCATGTTAGAATTCATGTATCATTTGATAGAGTTCTTAGTTATGTATATGTATTTGTACTTGCTTGTAGGTTTCTCGACGACAGACTATGGTTCCTCGCACTGATTCATAAAGCATTTCATCCCTCACTCTAGTTCGGCCTTCACACTTTAGGGGGCATTTGTTACACAACATTTTGTCATTGTCCCTATACTCCCCATTCCTTGATCCTAGAGGACCTCTACAGTGAAGCCCACATGCTTTCCCTTCATGAAGAACTCCCATTGTCTCCCTCTTCGTGAGCAGATCAATTCCCTTTTGCACAATTTCCCCTGAAATTTTTGTTTTGCCCAGTTTACAAGACCGGTGATAATGACCTTTGTCTCCCCGCGCCAATGTACAGAGATTAGCACTGACCGGAGTGACTGAGCTGTGTTCTAGTCACGTCGGTCCTGTTATGAAAAGTTTTTTAAATTAGGAGCTAAAGCTTACAGCTCTAGAAGCTTCGTAACAAAAGTTTACTAAATGGTTTGGTTGGATGGGGCTGAGGATGTTAGTTTTAGCTCCTTTCCCCTATAATGATGGAACTAACTCAAGGGATAAGACCTTCTCCCATGAGAAGAGGATCCATATCCCATCCATTCATCCTATATAAACCTCCCTTATTCCCAAGAACAGGCTAGTGTTAATGTTTGTGTGCTAGTACTATTTTGGTTTGGAGTAAACAACAAGCTATTCATAATTGTAGCTATCTAGTTGTGTGAGGGAGAAATGTGATTTGGTTTGGAGTCAAGCTTAAAGGGAACAGTCTTAAAACTATTGTTGATTGAGGCCATCATGGAATGCTAGCATAAGTGTGTGGGAACCTAGTCTTGTTAAAGGATAACCGCAACGTCAAGACAATGGTTATAATCTCTCTTTGATATATATATGCAACTATCGATTGATTTCCTACATGTTTTTTTCATCTTACATATTCATGGCTTAATGTTTCTTGAATTGTTAAGTAGGTTGAATTACAATTTGTCTATTATCACGGTTGTTGTTTGTTGTTGTTTACTTGTTTTAGGTGCTTGAAGAAGGAAGTGAGAGATAGTTGGAGAAAGCAAGCAAGGACATCATCAAACGAGATAAACGTACTAAGAGGTAGGCCCTTAATTGGTTCTAACCTAGGGAAATCTTCCATAGAATGTATATGTTGTGGCTTGACCCATCATCGGGCTAGAGGAATTTGTTTGTGTCTGCACTTATAATTTTACCTCACCACACATAATTTATTCTCAATTAGGTTCTTCTTAATTTGAAGTTCTTTCCCACTTTTGTAAACCTACCATGAGCCTTCAAATTAATGCAACAATTAGGCTAAGTTTAGATATAGATTTATGAATAAGAAAACTTTGCACAACTTTCCTTATCCATCTATATGCACTAGAACTTTTAGGTGGATGAGTGATTGTGTCTGTATACTTCCTTATTCTCTGGCCTTTGGCATGGACATCCCTTGTGTCAACTACATGAAAATGATGTTCACTGCATTAGGGGAGCAAAATACCATGCCATCTTAGATGGGCATGAAAAATGAAGGATGTTCAACAAAGGAATTTTTTTATCTAAAAAGCAGTTTGGTCTAGCAGATGGGAAAATATATAAGTGTATAACTTTTTGGGAAATGTTAGTAATGAATGTCGGATCGTCTGGCTTGTTGGAAAAATTTGACAAGGATATATAAATTAGCTGGTTGGATAGTTCTAATTAGTAGCAGGAAGATGGGTGTTTAGAAACATAAACTGACAACATCAAGGTGGTAGACTCATCAATCATTACAACGATATTTATAAGGGATTAAAAAGAAACCACATTTACTTCTAGCTCTGCTATTGTATATGCCTATGAATGTGCAAGTGCTTGCATTAGTTCTTCAATATTTGCTTCAACTAGCCATTCTCTAGTCGTCTTTACTCTAGCATAAGTAAAGGAGATCTAGGGTAAAATTATATTGGATTTGAACCTGGATAAGGAACCAAGGACTCCACCACTAAATCTTTCATTGGTGCAACAAATCTATATGTACCTGTATCTACACATGGAAGGTTAAAATACATTAGGACTTTCAGGGCATCACTCGTGGGTCAGAACTAGGGAGTTATGTACTTTACTCATCTTAGGAATCACCTTCGAATTACAATCTTGATTTAACATGCTTTATTTTACAATATCTTATATTTACAAGTTCCTCTCTGCAAATGTACTCAACAGACAAAAGCTATAACTTTTAGGGGTTTCTTGCATCCTTTTTGCCTCGTATGTGTTTATTACTTGTTACATAGGTTTTAGCTTGAATGTGATAGGTAATTCCTAGTTACGTAAATGCAATACAATGTCTCACATATATTATTATTTTTCAACTATATGTCTATCTATCTAATGCAATACAATTTTTGTGTGTTTATAAATTATGTCTATCTATATAATTTATGGGATTATTATAGTAGTTCATTCCAATACAAGTATATGAAAATATAGGTATATGGAAATATAGGTATATGACGAGTGGACTCTCAAAGAGGCTGAAACTACTGAAAACTCTAGCACATGTCTTCAAATCACGAGAAGAAAAAGTGTAAGTGGTATGTTTCTACAAGGTTTTCTCTTTATAAAAATAAAAAATCAAATTCTAAATATTATTATTCCTATTATGCATAGAATAAGAGGCATTATCTGAACAATAATTTGAACTTTCCTTGGAAAAATGTCTCTAGTTGTTCTTCTTTTATCGGGTTTATTAAGTCTTGTTCTCTCCACTCATAGGGGTTTGTTTGCTCTCTAGAAACAAAGTCATACTTGAGCTAAAGATATTAATTCAATATGATTTAAAGAAACATCCAAACCCTTGAGACAATACAATGGTGGTGCCACCATGGGACTCATTATGGTCCCTATGTGCTTGCCAAGCGAAGACCATAGGTGTCACAAAGACCTAGATGTCAAGCTTTAAAGACAATGGGAAATAGTTTATAATACATGAACTACAAATCAAACATCAAATGTTAGTGATGTAATGCTAAGTAATGCTAGCACTACTTTACCTAGGAAGAATGTAAATTAAATACATGCTCCTATCGTAATATCAATGAGGGCCTCTTACCTCGGGAAGAGGCCAAATAAGATGGTGAATGTAAACTTTGGCTAAAAATAAAATTCCATGAAATGTCACAAATAGAAACTTTGGTTAAAAATAAAATGTCATAATGAAAAAAAAAAGTTTATTTAGACTTTGGCCTAAAACAATAAAAGGGTCATCGACTTTTTTGCAAGATCAATATCAAAGGACAACTAATTACTATAGTCCCTGCAACCCCTTGGGAAAGGAGTAATAAGCACATGCAAACAAAGATAATGACAAGTATCTCATGTCATATTAGGAATTTTTGTCCAACATTGTAGATGAACTAGAAATCAGCAAGCCTGTTACTAGAGGTTTTACCAAGAACTTCATCCAAGGAGTACATCCAAAACAAAATTTTGGATAGTCAAAGTTAAGGGTAAAGAAAATATTCTTATACTTGTAAGTTAATGAGGAAAAAAAGTAACAATTATTCAATGAAATTTGTTACAGAGGCATTTCTTCAATCTTAAAAGGAATTTCTATGAAAATTTCAAAAATAGAGTGTGCTAGATAGAAGTATAACATGTTGGAGCTTTTAAAATACAAAAAAATTGTGAATAGGGAGGTGTGATATAAAATAACTCCACGAAACTCTATAAAGTGTTGATTAGTAGTTGTTATTGATGTCAAGTTAAGTCATTGATGACAAGAAATATCAAGTTCGGGGGGAGATTTTTGAAGTGAGATTGTTGAGCATGCCAAGTCTCAGTGATAGATGTCAAGTGTCAAGTTTAGGACGAGCCTACTAAGTGAGTTATAATTGATGTCTTGATTCCTAGCTTGAGGTAAAGGATAAAGGAAATATATTTGAAGGAATTTTTGCTTAAGTTCCTCAACTTCAATGAGACAACTAAAAGTTTAGTTAGATAGTCCTCTCAAATGGCATATGGAACTTGGTATAACTCCTAAGGGATGTAGGCTTTAACCCCTTACAGAAATTACCTGAATACAAATTCTAAGAACATAAAATAAACAATGCAAGAGCATAACACATAAAACACATATAGACAGATATTTTCCCCTGGATCCCAAAACTGGGACTACCAGCTTGATTTTTCATTATGTTCCTTTCAATGTTACAATACATATTTATACATGCCGAAGCATCCCAATACCATGGGACCAAAACCATCGCGTCCAAAACCATGGACTGAAAACCATCACGTCCAAAACAATGCACAAAACCATAAGTAGGTTCGCCCAACCTAATATAGGGTCCAAAAAATAATTTCCCTAGGGCGCTGCCCGGACCCCGTAGAGGGGGCTACCCGCCCCCCTCAAACCCCCCGCTGCACAATCGGCGCAACGAAGGGTGGGCTCCACCCCCCATCTAACTCCTCAGTTAACTATGTCGGCTAGTCATACAAAGAATATAACACAACCCAACATTCTCCCACTTGTTGTTTTCTTTCCATAGGAGGCCATAGGAGAGCTTAGTCATTTATAACCCCCCTGCAATGCCCATTGTTTCTCTACACCAAGGGAACTTCTAATATTTTGTCAATGCATCTGCAGTATTCTTCAAAGTGTGTACCTTTACCAA
Source organism: Pinus taeda (assembly GCA_000404065.3). Taxonomy (NCBI): domain Eukaryota; kingdom Viridiplantae; phylum Streptophyta; class Pinopsida; order Pinales; family Pinaceae; genus Pinus; species Pinus taeda. Next base: position 37,991 of record APFE030777736.1, read on the forward strand.
CAACACCTTTTTGTCTTCTATCATATCCCTCACAAAGTGATACAGAACATCAATTTGCTTTATCTTTGAATGGTAAGCAAGGTTCTTGCCAAGAAAATTGCACTTTGGCTGTCACAGTCTATCCTTATAGCTCCCTGTACTAACCCCATACTTGAACACAATATCTGCAATCAAACTACTTCCTTGCTTGTATGAGTGGTTGCCATGTATTATGCCTCTGTAGTTGATAGTGCCACTATAGATTGTTTCTTACTCATCCAACTGACTGCACTTCCAAATCGGTTAAAACATACCCACTTTTAGATCTTCTCTTATCGAGATCTCCAACCCGGTCCGCATCAACAAAGCCATGGATATCCAAAACTATGTTCAATCCTGGTCTTCCTTGGTAGCACAAACCATAATCACTAGTGCCACACAAATACCTAAAAACTCGCTTCACTGTTGTCCAATGCTCCTACCCTGGTTTGGACATAAACTTGCTCAATACTCCCACTGCATGTGCAATGTTTGGTTTGGTACAGACCATCGCATACATCAGGCTACCGACTGCACTTGGATATGGAACACATGACATATCCTCTTCCTCTTCTTGTGTCTTGGGACACTGTTTAGTAGATAAATTTACACCTACATGAATAGGAACCTTCATCGGTTTACTATCTTGCATATTAAGCCTCTACAGTATTGTCTTGACATACTTCCTCTAGTTTAATCAGAGCTTCCTCTTTACCCGATATCTTTTAATTTCCATGCCCAAAATAAATTTTGCAACACCAAGATCTTTCATGTCGAATTTGGAGGACGATTGGGTCTTCAAATCCTGGATAATTTCTTTGCCATTTCCAACCAACAACATATCATCTACATACAAGACCAGATAAATAACATGGTCACCAATTAATTGAAAATACACACAATGATCTGCCTTGCTTCTGGTGAAGCCAAGTCCCCGTATAAATGTATCAAATTTATGATACCACATCCTTGGTGACTGTTTTAACCCATACAAAAACTTCTTTAACTTGCATACTAGTTCTTTCTTACCCTTCACCACAAATCCTTTAGGTTGCTTCATGTAGATCTCCTCTTCTAGATCCCCATGAAGAAATGTTGT
>APFE030777742.1:0-12725 GCA_000404065.3 Pinus taeda
GTGAATGTATGGTGTTGCCCTACCTTAAGGGTTTGATCAATAAAGAAGCATTTCTATCTTATTTCTTGGGTTTATTTCTATTATCTTATCAGATCTATAATATTCTTGGGTTAGATCTACAGCAAGTGGTATTAGATCTACAACACCTTCCTTTCCGCATTTATAGCACACCTTTACAGGTTTTCCTAGAGATTTAGATGTCTCTCTAGATTTAGATCTCCCACTTGATGACTTATTTTTGTTTATGCTATGGGACCTTCTTCGTACAGACAAGGCATCACCATTCTAGATCTCCATATTTTTCCATCTCATCTCCTCCATTAGTAAGGATGAGACTATTTCATCAAACTGCAAGGAAGTTGCATTGATACCTATTGCAATAACTAGACTATCCCATGAATTGGTAGAGAACACAACAAACTGATGCACTTATCTTCATCTAAAATTTTAATATCAATAGATAATAATTGACTTACCACAGTATTAAATGCATTTAGATTCTCTATCATGGATTCTCCGTCTTTCATCCTCAAGTTATACAACATTTTTGTAGGAATAGTTTATTCACCAGAGACTTAGATTGGTACAAAGTCCCTAACTTGTCCCATAAAGCCTTAGTCATAGCTTCCCTTAATACATTCAGCAATAATAAATCTTAGACACATAATCGTATTGTTCTCTTTTCCTTCCGATCCAACTTCTTCCATTCTTCATCGAACACTCACGTTGGTCTAGTACCCGGATCTACCATGATCCACTGATATTTATCTACCAACATGTCCTCCATCTTAAGTTTCCATAACTCAAAACTTTGACCATTAAATTTATCGATCTCTATCTTTCCACTGTTCTCCATCTTCTTTCACCACCAGAATCGATCGTGCAGATCTCTCACTGAGCAAGATCTACCATACGCCCGAGCAAAATCCCTCAGCAACAAAGGCATCCCCTTGAAGCCAAAACATCTCCGATACGAAATGTAGGTTTTAACCCCATACAAAAATTACCTACATACCAATTTAACTAGGGGATTTATTAGTGAAAAGAATATAACACAACCCAACGCTAATAATTGAATTTGAAGAAAGAGTTAGTTGAGTCAGCGCTAAATGTTTGGATTATCAACAATTAAAAGAAGAGTGTAAGCACCCAGGTGGTCTATTTCAATTGATATTGATTCCACAAAGGAAATGGGATTTCATTTCCATGGACTTCATCATAGATTTTCCGAAGCCATACAAGCAACATGATTCTATTATGGTTGTGGTTGATAGGTTAACAAAGGTAGATAAATTCATTCCAGTGAAGTCTACTAATTCATTTGGTGAGGTAGCTCAAGTATTCATCAGGGACATAGTGAGATTGCATGGTATTCCTAAGAAAATAGTATCTAAAAAAGATGATAACTTCATTTCAAAGTTTTGGAAGTATTTATTTGAAGGTTAGCTATAGAGTGGGACTTGTGTACAACTTATCATCTGTAGATAGATAGGCAGAAAGAGAGGATCAAAAGGGTTCTAGAGTACATGTTGATGATGTATGTTATGTGCCAACAGAGCAGGTGGGAGGAGTATCTTCCACTGGTACTGCAAGCGGACTTTTAATACTCCCATCAGCTGAAGTGATCTAGTGAATAGGGTACTGATAGGACTAGACATGTTGGCAGAGATGGAACATGAAATGTAGGTTATCAATAAGAATATAAAGGCAGAAGAGGATAGATAGAATAATTATGCAGGCCAACATAGGGTGTTTAAGGAGTTTCAGGTTGGTGAGCATGTGTACTTGCACATCAAGCACAAGAACAACTCCTTGAGGATTCGGTAATGTGCCAAGTTGGCACCTCGGTATTGCACACCTTTCAAGATCCTTGAGAGGATTGGGTTAGTGGCCTATGGACATGCACTACCTCCAATAGTGAAATTCCATGATGTTTTCCATGTTTCATTGCTTAAAAGATATTTGAAGGAGACTTCCAACCAAAACCTTAGTGCATATTGTAACGGAAACATCTCATGGTCCAAACTGAGCAATCGAGCAAGTTAAAGTGCATTGGAAGCACTTTGGGCTCTACGGTGCCACATGGGAGATGGCTGATCAAATACAGGTTATGTATCACTCATTATTTGTCAGTTGAGGTAAAGGACTTTTGGTATATGTGCATATTTGTGTATGGTTGTTATTGTAAATATTGTGATGAGTTGTGTTATAAAGATCCAATAAGCAGCGTGGATGTCATTTTTTCATGTTTGTCATGTTGGTTTTTCTTTTTAGTAAGTTGTTCATTGTAAATATTGCATCAAGATAAGTTATAAATATCCATGGGAAAAATGTTTTGTTTTCTCAGTAGTTTTGTTGGTCATAGGAGTCATTAAACATCGAAGACGGTGTACCCCTAAGGGGAAGGGGTTTATAATAGCATTGGATTAAAATTTCATGTAACAAAGTTAATAAAGTAAAAATAAGACCAAGGTCATGGGACACATATTCCAAGCTAAATGTTGGAAAAAACATCCTAGTGGGCATCACTTGTTGTTTATTATGGCTAAAGAAATTGGAAAAGGTAAATATGGATTAATTGGCATTTAACTTATGGAAATAAAGGAAAATAAGAGAAAAGGGAGTTGAAAGGTCAGAGGTTTGAATGAGAGTGAAATTGAAGAGAAAATAGAGAAAATTAGAGAAAATAAAGACCTCAATCATAAAAGTCTTCTGAGGATCATTTCACATCTTTTTGTCAGATGGGATTTGGAATTAGTTTTAGAGAGAAGAGCACCATGAGGAGAAAGTAAGAAAGAAAGAAAGAAAAGTAAAGAAAAGTAAGCACATGGAAGGAAAAGGAAGGACAAGGAAATAAAGGGACAAGCAAGGAAAAGTTGGATCAAGTAGCATCAGTTGGAAGACATGTAGGTAATAAGTTGCATGTGTGATTCCCTAGTTGGTTTGTGAATACATGATACGTGCATCTTGTTGGGTTGTGGTATATTCTTTCCATGACTAGCCCACGTAGTTAACTAGGGGGTTAGAAGGGGGGTGGAGCCCCCCCTTCATTGTGCTGATTGAGGTTTGACGGGTGAACATAACCCCACTCTATGGGGTCTCGGGAAAAGCCCTGGAAATATTTGTTTTTGGACCCTATATTAGGTTGGGCGGACCTACCTATGGTTTTGTGCATGATTTTTCGCACATGGTTCTGAACGCAATGGTTTTTAGTCCATGGTTTTGGACGCGATGGTCTTTTGGTCCATGGTATTGGATGCTTCGGCATGTACAAATATGTATTGTAACATTGAAAGGAACATAATGAAAAATCAAGCTAGTAGTCCTGGTTTTGGGATCCAGGGGAAAATCTCTGTGTATATGTGTTTTATGTGTTATGCTCTCACATTGTTTATTTTCTGTGTTTTAGAATTCATATGCAGGTAATTTCTGTACGTGGTTAAAACCTACACATTTGTGTATTTGGTTCTCTTGTTTTCATTAGCATGGCTTTTTCTAGATGTGATAGTGGTTTCAACCTTGCCTTGTCATTTCAATTTAATCGTGGTGTGATGGGGTTCTTTTATTTGGTTGAGCTTTGGATTTCCATATGGTTTTGGAACTAGGTTAGGTGGTCTTAGGAAAATTCCCAATGGTTGGGGGTGGATGTGGTTTAATCTCCAAGAATCCCTCGACAGGTGCGTGAAGACAAGAAAATTCCTTAAGGTAATGGTGAAGAAATTCTGAGGCATCCAAGCTTGTTTTGGGTTAGTGATATCCTAAATAGTTTTTGCGAGATCACGATAGCCTAAGGGTGGAGGTAGTTTAATCTCTAGAAAGCCCTGGTTATTTTTTTATTGGTTTGCTTATGTGATCTCTTGACCAATTTTGGCGAGATCATAGGAGCATGATGGTGGAGTTGGTTCAATCTCCAATAATATCTGGTTGTTTATGTCTTGATTCCCACATTCATCTTTGGAATATGGCACGAGGGTGATTAGCTAAAATAAATATTTGATTTAGCCCAATCTATGGTCGGGTGGCACATGTAAGGCCCTAATTTTGTTGGATTTTTCATATGTTAATAATACATACTCCTATTGTATTTTATGAGTACTTGTACTTGTTATTATGTGGCTTTGATGGTTGTTCTATCATGGTTATTATTTTAGTTATATGTTGGTTATAAGCATCGTGCCATAATAGGTTCTATCTATGGCTCTTGATATATTGGATTTGTTGACAAATGGTTAACGAATGAATGAGATAAAAAAATTTGTTGCACCTATTATGAGAGAGAATTAGACCTTCTTGGTGTTTCTCATATAATTTTTAGACCCCTATGTTTAGATATGCATTCATGACCTATAGATTACATGCTCACCATGTGCTTGACGAAATGATTGTCATAATTAGGAATGGTTAGGTCAAGTATTTGATTAAGTTTTATATGAATGGCTTTGTCTTGATGTTTTTTGTCATTATAGAAAGTATCACTGAGTTCTGAGCAGTGGTCTAGAGGCTAGTCTGAAACAATGGCTCAGAATCCAGGACCGCACCCTATGAACTAGAAGTTTTGGACCATAACCACACCCTAGTAGGCTTATACATGTAGTTGTAGGCCTATAACCACATGGATGCCATGTCATGCATGTGATTGGAAGCCCGGGTAGCTTAAAAAGAAATCTAGCTGAGGGTTTTTGCACTGGGTGTTTTTATTTAACTCTTAGTTATCCTGTAGCTCCTGGGGAAGGTCATTAAGGTTTCATTTTATTGAATCCACTTCCTTAACCATACTTAAGAGGTTGGATCATTTCATAGTAGCCCTTATCTCATGTTTACCTTGATAGGCTAGTTAATTTGGATAAATGTGGGAGGGATGGTTACAAAGACTAATAAAAAAGCTAACTTATTAATCTGTTAAAAATAATATTTAAAATTCATATCACCAAAATGAATAGATTAATTAATGCATGGAGAATAAAAGTACAAAGAGGCTCAGAGCACAAATATTGGAGCTTAACTCGAGGAGACTCAGGTCCGAGAAGATAGAATAATATAGGAACCAAAAATACTTCTCGTTGATAAAAAAATGTGCTAATACATGAAATATTACAAAATTTAAATTTTATGTCAAATCATTCAATTAACTATTGTTGATTTATAACTTCAAAAATTTGACTCCTAGTGGGCTACCCAATCCCCTTATTCACAGTTATGTGGAGAAGTAGTATCTCTAAGCCAACCTAGATTTGGTTATCCTTCATTAGGGGATAGGTCCCATATTTTGTCTTGGTTGGATTCACTATGATTTGTACCAAATATCATTAATATTATGCATAATAAACACATTAGGCACCAAATATATTCTAATCATCTATATCCTTCCTAAGAACTTATTAAAGTTGAGAAATACATTATTAAGTGCAGAAGGAGAGGTTTAATGCGCTTAGGTAAGGCTACATGGGCCTTAATTTGTACCTAATTTGGAGGCCCATAAATATTTCCAATTCCAGGTTCGATATGTTGAGGGATATGGCCATGCCTTCATGTTGGGGTCAGAATGGAAAAAAAGATCATTGGATATATACAGGGAAAGTTTACTAAGAACTAGAGCTAACTCCAACAAACTTTTAGATATGAGTGGAGTATTCAATGAGTCGAAATATTGGATAAGCTATTGAATGACTTTCACATTTAGGGTTGAGAAAGGATGTTATTTTCAACTACACCAACTTATCAAAAATATACATAATTAGATATTTATTATAGAAATATGGTGTCATACAATTATCTAGTTAGGAAATATTAGGAATGGTTGACTTAGTTCGCTCCATGAATTCTATTGATATCAACAACAAAATATAGAAAAATAAGGATGAGTGGTGATAGGTTATTGAACCAGTAGAAAATTGTTTATATTTTACTTAGTTTGTTCCTAAAATGTTGTTTTTGTAACAATAATTTGTTGTAATAGTTTTGTATAAAAACTCAAAAGGAACTCATTAAAATGTTTTGAATTTTGAGAGTGAATTTTCATTTCTGTGTCTGAGGACAATATTGTTAAAGTTTTTAATCAACATGTTCTTCTTATAGCTACTTCCATAGTGTTATTTTTATGATTTCTCTTGTTTGTAAGTTTCATAGTTTCAATGATTGATATTATTTAAGATACCTTTAAATGTTTAACTGAGACTCAATTTCCCTTACATCATTGGAAACGTTATTCAACATGTGATTCAAGTTGTTTATTTTTTTATCATACCTCTATTTAAGTTTATATTTTTATCACTTTCTCATTTAATTAAAATTATTTTTTTGTTATACAACCATTAAAATAGTATTATATTGTGTTTTACATTGGAATAGATAATGAGTGTATTCAGTGAATAATGTGGAGTATGTTTAATTTTTCATTCATTCCTTTGTCACCATTATCATGCCTAATTATTTTATGCATTAGTAAATCTAGTATGTTGGTTATATAGCTAATAGGTATTTTCCTGAAACCTAAATACCAATGAAATGAATAAATCAAAACCTTCTTTTGAAATAAAAACTAGCATTGGTGTCTTGGCATAGTTTCTAGGTTAAATTATTGACAAGGGAACAATAGATGGTAACATATTTATTGTTATTGTAGAATATGTATTTTTATAAAAGAGTAAATGAGAAGAGTGATGTATATAGTTATGGATTGGAATTATGCTACTAGAGCTTCTCATAAAAAATAAACATGTTAAAACAGAGTTTGTAGAAGAATTTGAGAGAAATCTAGTATGCTGGTTATATAGCTAATAGGTATTTTCCTAAAACCTAAATACCAATGAAATGAATAAATCAAAACCTTCTTTTGAAATAAAAACTAGCATTGGTGCCTTGACATAGTTTCTAGGTTAAATTATTGAGAGAGAGAGACTAGCATTGGTTCCTTGACATAGTTTCTAGGTTAAATTATTGAGAGAGAGAGAGAGAGAGAGAGAGAGAGAGAGAGAGAGAGAGAGGACAGGAGAGAGACGAGAGAGAGAGGAGAGAGACAGAGACAGAGAGCAGGAAGAGAGAGAGAGAGAGAGAGAGAGAGGAGAGAGAGAAGAGAGAGAGGAAAGAGAGGAGAGAGAGCAGAGAAGAGAGAAAGGTACAGAGAGAGAGAGAGAGAGGAAGAGAGAGAGAGAGGACTCAATAGAGAGAGAGAGAAGCGAGAGAGAAGAGAGAGAAAGAGAACAGAGAGGAAGAGAGAGAGCGCAGAGGGAGACGAGGCAAAGAGAGAGAGAGAAAGAGGAAGAGAGAGAGAGAGAGAGAGGAAGAGAGAGAGAGAGAGAGAGAGAGAGAGAGAGAGCTAATTCATGGTGGGTGAATTAATGAGAGAAGCTTAAGATGATGTTGTGATCTTATAGTCGAAAGACCAATGAACCCCCCAACTACTAGATTGATCTGAACCCCCACACATGCTAAAGAATCCCCCCCACAGAAATTTCATGTGCAATAGAAATATCACTTGTCCATTTGAAAATATAGGTTATATGAGAGAATGAGAGAGAGAGAGAGAGAGAGATAGAGAGAGAGAGAGAGAGAGAGAGAACTCGTCATTGAAGTTAATGAATACTCATCAATCTATACCCTCTATAAGACAAACTAATTTGAAGAGAGAGAGAGAGGGAGAGAGACTTTTCTACCCCACAATACAATGAAATATATTATTTTGCAGTTTTTCTCTTTTTTTAACCCCCTATATGAAAAAATATGTTATGATACTGTCCATCTAGTGAATTTCCCGTGACTATTCTACCCCACAATACAATGAAATATATTATTTTGCAGTTTTTCTCTTTTTTTAACCCCCTATATGAAAAAATATGTTATGATACTATCCATCTAGTGAAGTCCCCAAGCTATCTCCATCAAAACTATTTTGAAGTTTGTCACATTAATATTTTGCAAAACCACAATAAATTGCCTTGACAAATGCTAATTGTTATAGGCCACAACTTAATATGATATTGATTAGATGGATGAGCTGCTAGAACTTTTAATGATCAACTACGGATAGCCAAATGTCAAGACAAAGAGAAATGACGTAAGTACTCATTTTTACCTTCTAGACAACATAATTTGTTCTAATGAGTAGAATTTTTGGAATACCTATGTAGTGGAACTTTTAATTTGTCAGATGTTTTGGGTGGAAACTCCACTCATAATTAGGGACTAGAAAGAAATTCCCTAATATGGGTGGAGTTTCCACCCGAAATATTAGATGAATTACAAAATTCATTACGTGGGTACTCTAAAAATTCTACCCAACATGATGAACAATTTTACAAATCCTCACTCTATTATAATTTATTTCATCAAAGAGTGGAGCCTTATTTATGAATTATTTATCTTGAATGGCCATGGTCCCTTTTTGATCTTCCTTCAAGTGGCTAGACTACTTCTAAATTAGCCTTCTCCATTACCAATTACTTGATTCATAATTATACTAAGATCAAGGGTGAATCATCATAATAAAAAATTTTACTTATTTAAACATTGAAACACCATAAAACATCAATCTCATAACAAACACATGAAACATAAGATATAAGTGGAAACCCTTTATGGAGATAACCACGAAACTTCTTTAAATGATAGTTATTTGTAGGAGCCAACCTACTGTTACAAATATTTTATGGCACCAACCTATATGAGACACCAACCCCCTTTGATTTACAAGCATCAACCTGCAAGAGACACCAATCCCATCAATTTTTTTTCTAGGAATTAACCCATAAGAGACAACAATCACCTTTATTGTTGAATATGTAAAATTATTGTTCAAATATTTACTCTGTTATTATGAATTATTCTCTAAAAAAATTCACTTTGATTATTTATTCGATTCTTCACCTCTATACATTCACCCCTTATTATGTCATTAATAATTTGGTATTCACTTCAACTCAAATTATTAAAATTGGCACTTCTTTCAAATTGTCAAAACATGCACTCCTTTCAAGCCACCTTCAAAAGTATGGCACTATTGTCACTGTGACAAACACCCTCCAAAAATTTGTTGCACTTGAATTTTGGAGCCTCCTTATAAAGTTAGGATATTTTGTTCCATGTTTATCATACTCACTTCATGGTCATTTGATGATTTGCTAAGTATTCAAGCCTTCTTTTGAGATTATAACTATTGAAGCCATTTTATTAAACACATGTTTACCTTTTGATGCATTCACAAGCACCTTGCTTCCTAGCAAGCTCAGAAGTCAATGTCTACCTGGGAACATAAGCATTATATAGTCCATAAGAGAAATGCTTGTGAAGTCTCTATAAATAGTAATTGTTCAGTCCTTAATGGTAGACATTGTGCAACTCCTAAACATTGCAAAGTCCCTAATAATAGCACTTATGTAGTTGATAGGGATAATGCACCACACAACCTTTGCTAATAGATAGTACACAATTCTAGTTGACCGACCCTATCACTCTTAGTTGTAGGTGTACCATAAACCCAGTCAGTTTTCTTAACTGTCACTCTTTTGCTTTCATAAGTGTCACTTTCACTTTTCAGGCTGTCATTTTTTCTTTCTCTCACTTTCCCAAGTGTCTCTTTTTCTTTCTCTAGCTTTTGCATGTGTTACTTTCACTTTTGTTAACTTTTGCAAGTGTCATTTTCACTTATTCTTACTATTGCAAGTGTCACTTTTGATTGTTTTTGCTCCCACATGTGTCACACTTTGGCACACCACTATAGGAATCTATAACAAACTCTTTTGCATTAATTGATATTATATGTCATAATAATATTCAATAGACACTCTCCCATAGCTTAGTGAACTTTCTTGTTGCAGTTGACACTTATTTCATAACTTATATTCTAAGTGTCGCAAAGCTATGTTTCAATTGTCGCAGTTTGAGATAAGTGTCGTTTTTCTTTGTTTTCAAGGTGTGGATATCAATTATTGTGCATTATCTTGGATTTTGTTTGAAGTTATACACGCATGTGAATTTGTTTTGGAACTTTTTTATATAATGCATTCTCTCTTGTTCCATTAATCCAACACTTAGCCACTTTTGGGCTATTTCTTGTCTTCACACTTTGCATACCTAAAATCCTAGCTATTGAATGAGTGAATTACGCACCCTTAGACAGCACGAATGTATACCTTACCTCTTGCAACTATGCAATGAACCATCCTAAGGGAATCCTCTTCCATAAAAACATTACGCAATATTGAACTACAGTTCCTCAATATCTTCCTTATTTCCCTTGAAAATTGTGCCCAAGGCTGACTCCCACTTATCTCCATTGTGCATTGCATAGTTATAATGAACAATGGAGCTTCCTCCTAATCATTTTTTAATAGAAAAACACAATCTCAAGGCTATCTACCAACGTGGTGAAGTAATCATCATCAAGGTATAATGGCCTAGCCTTTTGTTGCTTACACCAATCAACTACGCAATCCCTTCATCAAGTGAGCCTCTTACTATGAATTTCGTAGTTCTAGTGGATAGCAGATCCACCTCTAGGTCACTACAACCCTAAATTCTATGATCCTTGGAGTGTTATCCTTAATCACTGTGCATTCCATAGCTACAATGGCTAGCCCTATCTCTCCTGGTAACTAGAACCCCTCATTACGCAATACCTTGTGCTGTCTTTCCTCCTAATATTCATTTTTTTAATAGTTCTAGTGGACAATGGGGTCATCCATCAATTTCTGTGAAACTCAACTGCAAAATCCATGTATCCTCTTCCTTGAGCACTACACACTACACATCCTTAGTTAGAAATTTCATCAACCTTGTCTCCTGTGACTTCCCCATTTTGTAGGACCTTGATAAGCCTTCCCTAATTAAGCATTGTGTAGCTCCAAAGGACAATGTGGTCATCCCTAGGTCCTTATGTTTCCTATACTTACGCGAAGGGGAAGGCTCCTACATTTGAGTGCACGAAGACCTTGGTAAGTCTACAAGATGAGTGTGTGGGCCCCTGCAAATGAGTGTGCAAGGAAGAAGAGTCTGTACTTTGAAAGAATACATCTAATAAAGATAGTTTTGATCCATAAATTGTGCATTCGCATATTTGTATTTACTTCTGCAATTTTTGTGTTTCTGTTTTGTATTTCAAATTATATGAAGAAATGTATGTCTAATGTCTGAAAGTAGTATATTAGTATAATTTATACATGTTAAGACCATTTGATGACCTTCGTGAAGTTATAATTATTGTTTAAGAGAATTACTGTAATTGTCTGTTCTGGAATGGTTAGGTTCATGAAGATAGAGCTAACTCGTACAAGTCGCAGGAGCTCATCATCACATAGACATCTGGATGCATAAACCTAGTTCTATCATCCCCTAATGCTATTTTGCATAAGATTGCAGCTTACACTACATGGGTTGTTACCAAAAGTCCAGCAGTTTAGGGTTTTTTTGGTTGGCGTAGTTAACTTTGAACTTGGGTCAGGGACCATTAAGCCAATAAATGGTTTTGTTTCCAGGATTGGGATCTATCTGAGGAATGTGAGATAAGTCTAACCCCACCAAGAAAGAAATTGAAAAGTGGATAGATTGAAAGCTACAAGCATTTTCAACTCAAGAGAATAGGAATTCACGCCTGTCGAAGGAAGAGTGGTTGAATAGACACTTATTCGTAGATGAATAAGAAATATTATTCTACTCTTTCCCCTACGAATTGCATGAGTGTCCATCCAAATTGGCGCATAGTCATGGCATGTGGAAACTTGATAGCCGTATAGTGTGGACCCCCAAACTATTAAAGCGCGTGGAGGCTTTAGAAAACAAAATCACATGGGTTGTCGACCATTGGATCGATAGTATTCTGGGAGGATTCATCACTGAGTTTGTGATCGATATGTCCACCATCTATAATGAAGCAGAGTGCATGTTTTTCAAGGGACCCAGAGGTAAGTACCTGAAATCCCTGAAGGCCTCGATTAAGATGTTATTGTGCAAAAAGAGGGTTATTCCTTTAAATTGATGTTTGGGACTATGCAAAGTGGGAGAGCATTCAAAAGGAACGTGGATTCAAGCTTAGAATATAATGTGTTGTTAGGATCATGTGATAGTGACAATGAAGGTAATATTTTGAGGACATGTTGAAGCCCCGAAAATCGTGTCGACAACAAGGGGGATACCCACCTGGTCTGGACCTTGGTTGGCAGCTCCTTATCCATTTGGTATAGCGGGTATGACTGGGAATAATGGGACCAGTTTCCCAATCTAAGGGTGTGTGTTTTTGTAGAGTTGGATGACGCTAATCTAAGATTACTTAAAGCTAATTTAATTCAGATTCTTAATCTAACTCTATGCTATTGTAATCTAATGAGAAACAACACATCTAATCTACGCTAACCCAGGGTGTATATATTCTATTATGAGATCTAAAGAGATTTCAAACAATAACTGGTAATAAAGATCATTAAGTTATTATAAGAATAGAAATCAATTAAGATAAACCACTTTGCATAAGAAGTTAGGCAAAACAGTTATGAACAGCATATCGCATGATAAGTTATTCATATATCAGACATAAATAAATGGCTCCACCATACAGAAGTGCCAAATGGTAACTCATACATTCATGCAATAACATATAAACAACTGAAAACTGTATATCACTTTAAGAATATAAGAAGAAATGGCCAAGAGATAAAAGTACCATTTATGACTAATCCTACTCATAAGCTTCAAGCAAAAATGATTTATCTCTACTTGTTCTAACATCTACTAAGAGT
>APFE030777751.1:0-14702 GCA_000404065.3 Pinus taeda
GAAGGACAAAATTTGTAATAATTTGAAATATAATCAAATATTTGTTGGCACAAGATTGATTAACTTTCATTAAATTACTATATATGTTAATTTGTAATAATATGAAATATAATGACATATTTGCTTGCAGAAGATTCATTAAACTTCATTAAACTATTAGATATGTTAAATGTTGGTAGTTTAAGTTTTGAAAATAAAGATTTTGATATGTTAAATATTGGTAGATTAAGTTTTGAAAATAGAAAATTGGTTCTTGTTTAAAAATACTAGCCAATGTAATAATATTTTTTCTTTTTAAAATAAGTATAAAATTTATAAAATATATTATAAAAAATACTGAATGAAAAAGTAATTTAATTTGATTTGAATTATTAAAATTTCAATAATAAAAAAATTAAATTATTTTATTTAAATGAAGAAAATGTAAATCATTTTCATAACATACATATTTTTTTAAATGAAAATTTAAAAAAGAAAAACATATAAATATTATTTTGTAAAATAACATTTCTTCTTTTAGTTAATAGAAGTACGGTTACTCTAGAGTTTTTAAATTATTGTTGACTAATATTTTAGCTTTTTTCGGATTTCAAAGTTTTAATAGAAGTGAGTAAGTGTTTTTAGTTTATCTATATATATATATATATATAGTGCTTTGGAAAAGAATTTAGCATATGGCTTGAAAGTGAAGGTAAGAGGGCTAAAGGCCAAGTAGGTTTCAGAAGGTATCACTCAAAAACAGACCACCTCGTTACACTTAGGATCATTGTGGAGGAATGTCGTAATGATAAATCGTATTTATTTTGTTGCTTTGTGGACTTTATAAAGACTTTCAATACGATTCCTAGATACAACCTTTGGAATATATTAGAAGAGCGAAAGGTTCATCTCGAGTTGAGAACTGCCTCTATAAGATTATATGAGAATGTAATTGCCAAGCTAAAGAGCAATGAATGGTGGTCGAAAGATATTAAGTGTAACATCAGAGTTAAACAAGGTTTCCCCCTCTCCCCTACCCTATTTGGCATTTACATCGATAAGCTTGAAGGCTATTTAGAGGAAGCATGATGTGATGGCACGATCTTAGATGGGATAGTCGTCATCCTTCTTCTCTATGCTGATGATATTGTTCTTTTCACAAGGTGCCAATCTGATCTTGATAATTAACTCACGCTTCTTAAGGATTTCTTCTCTACCATGGGTACGATTGTTAACAATGAAAAAAAAGTTTTGATTATCAAATCCAAGAAGGAAAATTATGCTAATTTTATGTATGAAAATAATAACTTGGAGGAAGTGTATTCTTACAAGTACCTAGGAATTGATATTCATCGCAAGCTCAACTAGAACCATAGCATTGAGAAAAGGATTAATGGGGGCTAGAAAGCCTATTTTGGTCTTGAAAATAATTGTAAAATAGCAAACCTCATAATGTAGGATAAAAAGAAGTTCCTCTTTGAAACTTTAGTCACTCGTGTTATCTTATACTGCTGTGAGGTTTGGGGTTGAAACATCTCCAAAGAATCATGGCAAAAGATTGAGCAAATCCAGAAGAGTTTTATAACTTATAACATGAAAATTAAAAGTAATACACCCTATCCTATTCTCCTTATAGAAGAAGGTCTTTCCACTATTGAGAGCCTAGCTATGATTAGGTTTCAGCTGTACAAGCACAAACTCAATAACATAGATGATCATAGACTTCCTAAGCTAGCTTTAAATTCCAACCAAAACCACCTAAGGCTCAATCAGGGGTGGCATAAAGATACAAGGCCTGGTTCAACTATTTAGAGATCAATGAGAATGATGCATTGCAAAAAATTAATAACATTAAAGATATTGTTACTTCTAAGTTCAAAGAAATAATATGGTGTCAGAAAGATTTAGCTGCTAAAAGAAAATTAAGTTATTATAAGAAGGTCATCAACCCCATCCTAGAATATCAAAAGTATCTGTCTATTTAACTAACTCAAACAATAAAATTAATATAGCAAAGATTAGAATGAATTCTCATGAGCTCCATAGTGAAACAGGTCACTGGGCAGTTCCTAAAACACCATGGATGGAAAGGATCTGCCATATATGTGAGAGTAGGAACATCAAGGATGAAAACCACTTCCTCTTAGAGTGCCCCACCTACAACCACATTAGATCTCAGTTTTACAGTCTTTATTACAATACTGACCTTCCTAGCGTCTTACAATGTCAAAATTATAGTGAGGTCACGAGGCTTCTCTCCAAGCTTTTTGAGCATAGGAATAAAATCTTAAATAAAAATAAATAATTTGTCTCTTTAGGTCTGATAGAAAAATGTTCGGTTTGAGTGGACGTTAACCACCATCACCACCACCACCATCATCATCATCATCATCATATATATATATACACACACACACACACATAAAACAAACAACTATATTATATCAAAAAACTCGACAACAAACAATTATATTATTATATGTTTTATATTCAGAATAAAACTTAAAAAATTATATTCGCAAAGCATACGAAATATATATTTATTATGAATTTAACATATGACATTACAAAAATTAATATCAATTTATTTAATTATTTAAAATTTATTTTGAAACACAGTATGAAATTACAAATATATTAAAATAAATTATACAATTATCTATATTTATTATTAGTTTAACATGTAGCATTAAAAAAATTAATAACATTTTATTTAACTATTTAAAATTTATTTTTAAACATAAAAAGTAATAAATTAGCAATATTAAAATATATTAAAAATTAACAATTACATATAATTAAAAATAAATATTACTTTATCTAATTAAACATTTGAGTTTACTTATATACCAATTATGTCAATACCTTAGTGGGCTTAAAAAGCATCAAATTATATAACTTGAATTTAAATATTTATTCAAAAATATCTATTAAGTTTAATTTTAAATGGGAAAGATAAACTTAATTTTGACAACATTCACTAATTTTGTTTAAATTATTAGACATGTTAAAGGTTGGTAGACTAAATTTTGAAGATATGGAATTTATTTTTGTTTAAAGATACTAGCAAATATAGGAATTGTAGGGATGACACTATTTTTTCAATTCGATCTTTTAAAATAAGTTTAACGATTTAAAAATATATTATAAAATATGTTAAATAAAAAATATATTTTAATTTAATTGGATTTGAATTCAATTAAAAAGATGTAAATAATAAAACTATGTTAATTTAATTTAATTTAATTTGATTAAGATTAAGAAAATGTTAATAATTTTCATAATTATATTTTTTTAAATACAAAGTTCGAGAATCTATTTCTTTTGTTAACAAAGGTAGATCCTTTTTTTCATTATGGTATCTGCAAGCAGGTTACAACCACTTAGCTTAATTAGGTGATCTCAAACTTCTTGTTGGAAAAGCAGGTTTGTTGACCACAAAACCGCATTATACGCCATCTAGTAGCAAAAAGTAGTTATTTTATATAATCAAGCTATATATACTTGATTATCATGTACACAACCATGAGTTGTCTTTCTAGATATATAAACTACTACAAACTAGGACGGAAATGCTATCCACATAAAAACTTAAGCAAAAAGACTATGACTTCATCCTCCTAGTTATCCTGATCAGTCGATGTCAAGTTACCCAGGGTTGGGTCCTTCACACTGATCTAAGAAGATTGGTAACTAAGAACATGCTTGAGAATGTTTTCTAGATTTGACTGAGATGACCATCCAGATTTTTTCCATCGCCTTTGCTAGGAGGCATTTAAGGAGCCAATACATGCGTAGAGTCTATTTATATTGTGATTCTCTACCGCGAGTGTGTCTCAGATCAGGAACCAATACTTTCCACTCTTCCACGTCCACTGCCCGCACTTTCGCAAATCTGTTGATGTCATCCTCCCACTCAGCAATGAGTTGTTGAATCTCCTCTTTGGTGCCACCCACATATGCAATAATTATTTATTGGATCAGTTTGCCAACTGGTTTCCTCCCACTATGTTTTCCAAGATTTCTCAGCTCATCCTCAACCTCACTCTCCTGGAGTCTCTTGTCTCTGCCTTGCCTTTCCCTGAACTAGCCATTATTGTACTATTGCATAACCTTATAGCCTATTGATGACAACAGCCCAAAACTAGCTTTAGTGCTTTTTTCCTCTAAGAGGAGTTACCTACTTCAGGACCAAGAAACAAAAAATTCCAAACCATTATTTTCATAATTTTCAACAGCCACTCGTTCTCTTCATCCAATGTTTCTTCCCCCCATATATCTTATTCAAAGCCCCTAAGTGTTAAAGACCCGCAACATCACCATTTTAATGATGTTTGGGCCTGCACAAGACTATGTAACTTCAACCTTTCAGTATAGTCAACCAAATATCAATTATATATATATATAGAAGTGCGCCCTTCCAATTCCGCTTACCAAACTTATGGCAATTTGTATAAACATTTTGCTCAATAACAAAAATATGCTCTACAATTACGTACCTTCCACAACGCTTCCACTGCAATAAACTGATTTCAACGCAGTCTCCCACATCTTCAATTTATTCATTTGAATTAGAAATGATGCTGGCTCATACGGTTTTTAATATCAGTGCTTTCAATCCAAAGTCTATACTAAACCAACAATTTGATCATTCAACTTACCTCCCCAATGAATAATCTGGGCTACGCAACCTTCACTACTTATGCATCTGGTTATTAACGTTCCGCTCCACGATTTCTATCCTGCAATTCTTGAATGAATTCTTAATGATTATTACAACGTCACCATTTCCTCAATGCTAGATTTCAACGAGTTTTTCCAGACTTATGTTCAACGCTGATTTTTCCTCAATTCAATACGGTCGCTTTCTGCAAACAATTCTCCAACGCTGACGGTCTCTCCTGCAAACATACTCTTTCACAAATCAATGTCAATTTTAACAAACAAATCATTCCCACTCGGTCTCTACGTTCCATTTTGTTCCCTCAACAATACCAGCAGATCCATAAAAGTCGATTTCCATACTCTCAATTGGATTCCACGCTATATATAACACAATTCCACTTGTTTTCAATCAATCCAACATTACGCAGTAAATGAATTCAAAACCTGCGCTTTCAACATAGATTAAATCACCACCAAGTTCATTAATTTTAATGTGAGACATAAATCAGATCCATTTAATTTAAAACAGGCCGAAGCACAGTTCTATCAATGTCGACTCATATAAACGATGCCACTCCATACCACTACACAGACAACCATTCTATATTGTAAATTCATACAATTTCAAATATATTGATTTCAGTTTCACCTGTATACAGCTTCAATAACTTGATTCGCATAATATGTCAACTTTTATCATTGTACCACAGACCAACACATTAACAATAATAATTCACCATTTATTCGTACCCAGTCCAGTGCAGTTCACATTGATTATGCAGATCGAAAAACTTTTGTTGGCCAGATATTTCATTTCTGTGGCCCTTTACAATTGCTGAAGGCTTACAGCCTTGTTGTTCAAGCCTACTCTCAAAATCACACTCACTCAAAATCTCAATGTATTTTTCTCTCAAAACCCCCTCCTATTTATACAATTTTAAAAATAATCTAATTTAATGCTCAATCCCCTTAATGTCTCAATACCACTAAAATATCTCAACAAATCCTATCATCT
The DNA here is from genome assembly GCA_000404065.3 of Pinus taeda. Taxonomy (NCBI): domain Eukaryota; kingdom Viridiplantae; phylum Streptophyta; class Pinopsida; order Pinales; family Pinaceae; genus Pinus; species Pinus taeda. The sequence continues at coordinate 5,660 of APFE030777751.1, forward strand.
AGAATCTTATCCGTTTATATCCTTAACTAGTCAAATTCTCCCATATCCTTTTATTAATAAAAGGATATTTACAAAATCCTCATTTTCTCCTATTTTATTTAAAATAACAAATTAATTAAACAAAATATTAAAAATTGTCACACCCCCTTTTCTAACATATTTACAAAAACAAATACCCTTGATGCTCTTGCATCATTACATTACCATGGCTTAGAAATACCACATGCCCAATATGATGTGTTGATATTCCATCTTCTTAAATTAATTAATGTGAGGTAATTTAATTAATAGAGTATATTTAACATGAAAATAAATATTATAATTGATATGTCAATATTACCATGAATATTCCAACATATTTCACGGGGTTTAAATACCTACGATGAACCTAATAATTAAATTATAACTATGAGAGATCTATTCTTATGATTAGCATAATTATAGGCATATATATTTTCAATTTTATTTTCAATTTAAGTTAACGGAAAATATTAACATTAAATTAAGACAAACTAGGGAAGCCATATAGATTAAATAGATTGAACTACAAATAAAATTCAATCCATGATAACCATCAAAATGGTTACCCCAATATTCCTATCACATTCCATAGCTTAAAAAAACATGGAAATTAACTAAATTATAACATTATTACAAACTATATTGTGATTGTTTATAAATAATATTTTTTTCATCCATATTTCAACAACAACAAAAAATCTTAGTGGAAAATTTTAGTGGTGAAATATGTCAATATTACTATGAACGTTAAAACATATTCCATGGGGTTTAAATATATGCCATCAACTTGATAATTAAATTATAACTATCAAATATACTCTTATGATTAGTAAATTATAGGCATATCTATTTTGGAGTTTATTTTCAATTTAAGTTAAAAGAAAATATTAACACAAATTAACAAACTAGCGAAGTCATATAAATTAAATCGATCTAATTACAAATAAAATTCAATCCATGATAATCATCAAAACTAGTAACCCATAATACCTATCACATTTCCTAGATTAAAAAAAAAAAGAAATTAACAAAATTATAAGTTTATTACAAGTTATATTGTGATTATTTATAAGAATATTTTTTTGCATCCATATTTCAACAAAAAAATAATATTATTGGAAAATTTTAGTGAAAAATAATCTTTGTTGGGTTTTCTTGATGCCAATATCAAGACCAAATTCATCACTATTTACTTCACACTTTTAATACTCATTATAGGATTAGATTATTAGCCATGTTGTTGAATTATGTTACATATTGATATCCATTTTACCTTGGGATTTGAACTTGTGTCATGCTCTTAACCATTATATCTACTCAAACTATATAGTAGTATATCACTTTTTAGAAGCGATATATAATACTATTTCTTTTTTGGCTTCACTATTTACTTCACACTTTTAATACCCATTGTAGGATTACATTATTGGCCATGTTTTTGGATTATGTTACATATTGATAGCCATTGTAGCTTGGGATTTGAGCTTCTGGCATGCTCTTAACCATTAGATGTACTTGAAATATATACTATTATATCACTTTTTAAAAGCGATATATAATACTATTTATTAAGGGGACTTGAACCTTGAACCTCATGATTTTACTGTATCACTTTTTAAAAGTGATATATAATACTATTTCTTCGTTGGCTTGACCCACACATAAATGTGAACCTTAAATCTCATGATTTACATAATACTTCATAACAAGTTGGTCACCAATTGAGATGCCCCACAAATTTATATATAATAAATTATAACTATTTAATATACAAATAAAATCTAAACTTTTATATTAAATTAGAAAAATCAATTAAAAATATATATCTAATTATTTTTATTTTAAGATATAGATTTATTAATAAGATTAAGTTAAAAATTTAGTAAATTACAAAATAAATAAATTTTAAATAATATATATTGAAAAAACTTATATAAATAAAAAAAGAAAACTAATCTATAATTTTAGAAAATAAAAATAATAATTAAAGCATATTTTTAAGTATAATTAAATCTTAAAAAATATAAAATTTAATTTTTACTAATGTAAAACCTTTTATTTTAAAAATTTATAACTTAATTATGTAAGAGACCACCCTTATTAAATTAACCTCATGTAAACGTTTATTTTAAAAAAAAATTTATAACTGAATTATATAAGAAACCACGCTTAATATAATTTTATTATTTATCCGGTTCTTCAATTAAAATTTTATGATAAATTTAAACACTAACCATGTATCTACGTTGCATAATGTTCCTCGAAAAAGTTTAACAATGATAAGTTCTTGGAAAGCATCTTTCTAACGAAGTAAATATTTCACGAAGACACTTGAAATATTTTCTGACATCGTAACAAAACAATGACGGATAATGGTCCCTTGATCCTCCTCGTGCTACGCAGTGGTCCCATATAGTGGTGGAATATTTTCTGACATCATAACGAATCAATAACGTGTCATTACTATCTCAATCGGACGGAAACTAAATTTGAATGTGGTCGTTTCGTACACTACGCCACGAATTTCTCCCTTGTTAAAAAACATACGCATTAAACAAGGAATCGGCTTTACATATGCATTCTTTGCCCATGCGGAAGTATTTTAATGTGTGAAAGGTGTTTTCAAATGTTTTGTTCTCTAAAAAAGAAGTATTTTCAATTTTTTTTATTGAATAATTGATTTTAATTTTTTAAGATAATTTTAAGAATATTTGTTAAATTGGAATTAATTAAAAGTGTGATTGACTATAAATATTTGCATATTTTGGAGTTTATATTCATGTTGAGATAAAGATCTAAATGCTCATGTTAGGGGAATTACAGATATATGGTAGTTTGGATTACAAATAAAATCCGAGTATCCATATCACAAGTTCGATGGAGTAAATAACATATATACACATATATACAATCCGTCGTTTTAGAGGAGAAATAACTATTTAGACTCTCTGACATGAATTTCTCTACAATCACAAAAACCAGTTAAGCGTTTTAACTGGCATATAGTTTCTTTCTCAATAGAAAATGCAAGATGTTGCCTATTTAAGGGAGCATGTGGGAAGATAGATAAAAGTGTTTTGCATTACACAATATATAGTCGAGTGAAACGAAATACTTAAGAGTACTTCTCCTAAAATGTCATCAATTCCCTAGTTGCGCAAAATAATGTAACTGTTCTCACGGTATCTGAAAATCATATTTGTTGAACTTTCCTATATATTTTTCAAACACAATATTTAGTTCTTTTCGGTTAAACTAATACACTTTTCTAATTTTCAGAGTGGAGTGCCCACCTATAGATAAAAAAACGTAGATGGCATCCCATGAAGTTAATATTTTGAACATAGCACCTTTTATTTTTTTTTACAAATATTTCTAATTTTATAAATATGGAAAATATTGTAATGATTATAATTATGATTTTAATTATTAATTAATATTTTTAGTTATGATAAGTATTAATTAATATATGTCATTTGGTGATAGTTATTAAATAGATGTTAATTTAATATTATTACCTAAAAGACATAATGAGAGGTAAATTTTTACATTTTTCCCATATGTTTTTAAGCTTTCATGTTACTATAATTTGAAAAGATATGGTATATATACATATTCAAGAATAAAATTAGTTTCTTTATGGTATAATGACCTAGCAAATACTAGGTCAACCAACTAGTATGCTTACTTTAAAGTTTAGAAGGCAAGTCACCACAACAATACTTATAAGCAATCAACAACACAACCATATTTAACAAGGTATTATAGATGTTAGAGATCAAACAAAACAAATATATATTCAAGAATTTGTGCAGCTCACAAAAACACTCTACACTTCATCATTAATAATTAAGAATATATGTACTTTACATGCAAGTAGGAGAGTTAGAACAACCACATAGATGTAGAAACTAATCCCTAAGCTAAGTCTCACATAAAACTAATGAATGAACTCTCTCCAATAATAATTTCTCCATTAAGTTCAACACTCCCCTTTAATGGAGAAAGGGTTGACTAGTACTCCTAACATCTCCCTAAATAACTTAGATTTAATTATTCCAAGGGACTTAGTAAAAATGTCTACAACATTATCACAAGTATTACAATATTGAATATAAAACTCCTTTGACTGAACCTTCTCTCTAACAAAGTGAAATTTGAAAACTCCCCTTTAATGGAGAAAGGGTTGACTAGTACTCCTAACATCTTCCTAGATAACTTAAATTTAATTTTTCCGAGGGGCTTAGTAGAAATGTATGCAACATTATCATAAGTATTAAAATATTCAATATAAAACTCCTTTGATTGAACTTTCTCTCTAACAAAGTGAAAATGCGTATCAATAGACTTTGTGTTTTTATGAAACACTCTATTGTTTGTAGGTTTGATGAAGCTCTGGTTGTCACATCTGATAATTCTTGCATATTTTGTTCTTCTTTGGAATCATGGAGAAGTCTCCTCAACCAAACTTCTTCACATCACACATTGCATGATACTTGGCTTCTACTAAAGACAAGCATACAAGGTTCTGCTTCTTGTTGCTCCATGCAATGACCCCAGAAACAATGTTGAATGCATAACCTTTTATGGATCATCAGTCATCTAGTTTTCTGGCCCAGTATGAATTTGAAAAACCTGTCACTCTAACATCAAATGAATCAGTATATTTAATACCAATGTGTAAGGTTCCTTGAGGATACCTTAAGATGCCTTTTTTTGCAACCCAATGGTCCTTAAGGGTCTTTGAAATGAATTCACTAAAGACACTGACTGCAAAACCCAAATCCGACCTAGTTATGGTCAAGTAAATTAATGAATAATTATCTCCAAATCCATTAAACTTATCTAGAATGGGATCTAGAAGTCTTATCATGAAAGAATTATCCATTCCCATTCACTGCTGGGATTTTATTCGGAAAGAACCTCATCTCTTGGTGTCCCCTTTTCCAACTGTTTTATATTAGCTTTATTTATTTAAGCATAAAGTATTTACTTTCATTGTTACACCTTGAACCTAGATTTTCTTAACTTAGGTTAGTAGAGCATATAATGGAGGGGGTTACATACTCTGGCCCTTAAATTTACATCGTCCTCAGTTTATTACTACATCTTACAATATTATTTCCTTTGTTCACACATAGCTTTTTCTGAATTTATAAATTCCCACGGCCTCGCCATTTCATGCACCTCTTCCTATATATCTATATATATATAGATCGGTTACAAAAGAGTTTTACCCACACATCTCCCTCCATTGCAACTGGTAGCATTTGTTTCAATCAATTTTGCGAGAGCTTTTAGACATAGAAACTCAACTTTGTCTACCATAGTTAATATCTTAACTTGATTTACAGTACTACTATTTGGGAAACTAGGGGTTACGTTTCCCACCTTTTAAATATAATTCCTCGTGTTCATTCTGTTTCAGGAAATTCATGTTCTTTCCTTACATTCTTCTAATCATTTTGTGTTATTGTCAACCACTTGCTTCCTGCAATTCCCCTCCATTAGTCACAACAAGTAAAACTAGCACATTTGACTAATCAACATGTATAAAATATCATATCAAATTAGCTCAAACATAACCATCAAAATCATATGTACCATCAATTATAGATAACCTATTATCCACATAGATCAAAATCATAATCACATTCATAGACAACTTAAATAAAACATTGATACTTATCCTTGAATCACTTCTTAGCTTCTTTCTTCAGTACGCACTCTGAGTCGATTGCCATAGCAGACAATCACCTAGTGGCTTTTCTTCTATCATGTGCACCCGCAGATAGTGTGCATTACACACACACAACTATACATGTAATATATCATCATGCAATACATGCATCCATACCAGTACCATATATATTGTTTGTACACATTATGTCCTGTACATGTGTAGCTAATTTCAATGTCCATAGCATGAAATATCCTTCATCCATTTTAACCATGGTAGTATTATGCCAAATATTCCTTCAATTTTTCATATTACCTTTAGGAAATTTTGACTAAACCATGCTCGGTTTGTCGATAGGAAATTAAGGAATTTCATGGTCTTGTTCAATTTCTATTATTCGAGCATAAGTAAATAATTTTTTTATGTGAATGTATTTAGGTGCTTTTATTTATCTAATCCCTTTCACCATGCTCGGTTTGTCTATAGGAAATTAAGGAATTTCATGGTCTTGTTCAATTTCTATTATTCGAGCATAAGTAAATAATTTTTTTATGTGAATGTATTTAGGTGCTTTTATTTATCTAATCCCTTTCACGTGTTTTGTGGTTGCATAATTATTTCATCAAACTCCTTCATACTACAACTTTATCATACCAATAACTTTGCGTTTTGGAATTTACTTGGTTGCTAAAACAGGTCATAATGACCTCTGCCAAATCATAAAGTAAGCATTTAATATAGTATGAATTTCAATATTATACTTGAGGTTTAATAGCAACTTTTAGCCTTGTCGTTAAGAAAATAATTATTTGGTACTCAAAAGTACTCTACACATAAACTAATCATGTCATATGATTTACTATTGTTCTATTTACACTCCTTCCTACACCTTGTTGGCCACGAATACTTTAGTGTATGTTCAAAACCAATTGAACAATAAATATGAAAATAGATACATCTCCCATACATGAGTTATAAATGAAGGTTACCATACTCTTAATTCCACATGCTCAAAGTTTTCTAGGTACTATGCCTACCAAGTTGTGAACCTAAGTTAATCACATTTTACACTTCTTCTTAAACATTAAATCACCGCTGGAAACAAAATAACATAACTCATTTATCAATTATCAAATGAATTCTTTCATCGTTTAGGAAATATTTTTTATGTTGTCCTATTCAGAACCAACAACACTATTAAGGCAATCTAGCCGGCAAACTTCTTCAAGATTTTTTAGCAAACAAAACTATGTATAATGACTTTCACCCCATTTTCATAATTGTCAATTCAAGTTGATAGTGTGAGTCACTGAGATAAAGATTGACATTTCATATTTAAGCATTAACTTTTTACATATTCTCTTGAGTTTGAAGAAAAAAATTTAAGCATTGAGTTTTTAAATTTCACTATTAGTTTTTTAACTTTGAAATTTTGTGTTTTTGATTGCAAAAAAAATTAAATAGCTAGAGTTTTTAACTTTGAAACTATCCATTTTTTACTTCAAAAGTAAATAAATATTATTTTGAAATTTAACTTTTAAATTTTTACTTTTTTATCAACTATTTGCTCTTTCTAACTTTGAAATTAGTTTTCATATCATATAGCTTTGCATGACTAGCCAAACCTACCTTTTCGTGAGGTCCTATACCTTTTTGTTTTTAATTTTAAATTTAACCTTTAATTTTTTACTTTGCTTTATTTAAATTTTAAAAGTAAATTATTTTGGTTTGTATTTTTTTAATTTAACGGGTGGTTTCTTTTTAATGAATGTAATTTATAATGTGTTTTATTTTTTTAATTTAACGGGTGGTTTCTTTTTAATGAATGTAATTTATAATGTGTTTTTAAATTTAAGTTAGTTTTTGCTTGTCGGGGCTGTACTTTCTAAATTTATGTAACTTTTTTGTTTTTATGAGCTTTCTTTTTGAAATCGAGCAGTTCATAGCCATTTTCTCACAATCACAAATTTATATTCTAGATTTAAGTAATTTTCTAAATTTAAGTAATTTTTTGCTTTTATGGGATCATAGATGTCTTCTTGCGGTTCCCTTCATAGCCGTTTTCTCATAGCCGTTTTCTCACAATCGCAATCTCACCCAGCGTCTTGAATTCCCTTCATAGCAGTTTTCTCACAATCGCAATCTCACCCAGCCAATATGTGATGGATTTCGAAACTATGCTCCTGCCCAATTGTTCGAGGATAGTGTTTTCATTGGTAACGCCAATTTTGTTGGCTCTGTATCTTTGTTGGGAGAGCGTGAGACTTGATCGTGTGTTCCATCTGTATCTTTGATGGGGGAGCGTCAAACAGAATATGTTTGAAGGTCGTGTGTTCGATCTGTATCTCTATTAAGACAAAGTCATAATGAATATACGAAGATCATGTGTTTGATTCACAGTCAACGCCCCGGTCACTTCATAACTTTACTTCCAATCAGGCTTGAGGTAAGTAACCATTTCTGTCAATTCAAATAGATCTTTGTTTATAATATTTTTCTGCAACTATGAATATTGTTTATTTTGTTTTCACATTTGAAGCCATGCCTCTGGATATCGTGCGTTCTGTATCTTTGTCGAGAGAGACTCAGACTTAATATACGAAGATCATGTGTTAGATCCACGCTAAACGCCGTTGTCACTTCATAACTCTACATCCAATGAGGCTTGAGGTAAGTGGCCATTTCTGTCAATTCAAATTAGCTTAACATTCCATGCCTCGTCTTCTTCGATCTTTCTTTGTAATTTGTTTGCATATTTGAAGCCACGCCTCTTCTTCAAGCCTTGCTTTGAAGTATGGTTTATAAAAACATTTTACAACTATGGATAGCGTTTATCGACAATTTTCTTTGTACAATGTAATGTGTTGTTTATAAATTTTATGTGCAGCTATGGATATCGTTTATGGATATGTTGTTTATAAATTTTTTCTACAGCTATGGATATATATGTTATATATGTTTTTTATAAAAAAAAATTATGGATATGTTGTTTATAGATATGTTTTTTTATGGATATCGTTTTTGAATAATTTTGTTTGCAAATTGGAAATGTTTAACACTGGTTTATAATTATTTTTTTGCAATTTTGGAAATTACTTATTGATATTTTTCGTGTTTCATTATACATTTGTTCACACATTGAAAAGTCTAAACACTTCGTCATCAAGATTCGTCCTTAATTACTATATCGGCACAATCCGAGATATCAATCATTTATACACTTAGCCCCAAAATTATGATGCAAAAAACATAGAAATTCTTGCAAACAGTCACCTCTTTCTTGGTTTGTTAAATGATGGATTGGAAATGTTCCTTGGGTGGGTGATAAACTTTGATGTCTCA
>APFE030777754.1:2382-17300 GCA_000404065.3 Pinus taeda
AGCAAACAATCCACGTCAAAATTCCTTCTAGAATCATCTAGAATTAACCCAAAGTGAGTTTTTTAAGATAAAAATTGCGCCTTTTGAATTTCACATGGGTACGCACCCTCCCCTTTACATACAGAGCGTATAAGTACACAGGTACTCTGAACAAAGGGTGCGGGCGCGCAAGCAAAAGTGAGAGAAAGTGCGGAACCAGAGTTACATTGCTTTTTGATGTCTTTCTCTCATTTCCAAAGCTTATTTTGAAGAGCTAAGGTCTGAGACTTGCTTAGGAGGCTGGTATAGGTAGCAATAGACCCATACTGACTGCAAATAATCAAGGTGACGATATTTTTGTGTAACAGAGTCTTTGCCTCAAATCATGGTCCCATGGGGGGGAAGAGAGGCCAAGGCACTGTTGCTAGCCTTTTGAATCTTCTCTGATCACTGCTTAACCTGCTACAGAGAGATAAATGGAAGAAAGCTACTAAATCATCAAGAGAAACCTATTCTTAACCATAAAATAAATACATCTAACAGCAAATTAATCTATGAAATGAGGTAAAGCATACAAATACAAATAAAGAGAAGCTTGTCTGCTTGGATTGGGCCCTAACCCAAGAGATTTCACCCTCTAAGGTAACTTAGCACTAGCTCAAAAAGGATTCCATCTTCATTATCAAAAAATAGCAAGATTACATAAAACTGTCACAAAATAGTAAGCTTGAAATTTGAGCAGGGTTTACACAAGAAAAAAAAATCCGACCCTAGTGAGGCCCTAGGCATCTCTACTTATACCTCTGAAACTACCAAAAACTTCCTTAAAATTAGGGAGGCTTGCTCCCAAAACTCGAGATAACTATCAATCATCTTCCACTTGCTTGGTTGCCTTCTAGTGCATGATTCGGCTGCTAGTACTCCGAGCTGAATGAAGGGAAATTCGAAGTGAGGATAAATGAGGGGGATTCCCTCCTATAAGTCCTCTCCTCTATCTACTTCGAGTTATTGTTGCGATTTGAACACTGGATACTTGACTTTGACCTTGAAATCCATCAATAATCTACATTAAATACATGTTAGACCACATGGCATAATAACTAACTCAACTCACCCTATAAGCATAAATATAATTAGAAAATCGTACAATAAGCTAAGAGAATGGTTGATTTGACTAGGTTAGGAGGTAAAATGAGCCCATATAATTACACATTTATGAGGCTCATCATCACCCCCTAACGAAGGTGTTGCTCATCCTCTAAGTAACCTAGTCAATCTCTTCGTCTTTTATGGCTCTGGTGGCCTCCCTAGCATTCTAGGCTTTTAATGTGATCTGCTCATGTTCTCCATAAAATCCTACCTTTTTGTCTATGTCCTTCCACTGCTCCTCCTCTTCTTCTTTTCTTCTGCCTTCCAGCATGCCTAATATGAGTGGAGGACTGAGTTTGAGGCCAATCCAGATGACCTTCAGCCTTTGCATGGAGCGCCTGTACATTGGCACTCTTTTCAATGCCTCCTTCAACCTCGTGGCGAATGGTATTCCCTGATCTGCAAGTTGTGGGGTAGGGTGTTCCATATTCTCATGCATGCATGCACACAGTCCTCCCCAAGTAGCCTAAACATATCTTCAAAGTGTGCAATGGCTTTTTCTTGATTAGCTAGATGTTTAGGGGTAATCTGAGGGTCATTGGCATGCAGGTTGTGTGTTCTGATGAGTGCCATAGGATTTGATGGCTCAGCTCTTATCATCAATGGTTCATTCTGCTCTTTTATTAATAATCTTTTCATTTCTGTTGCCCTTAATTCTTCATGGTTCATCCATGAGGCCATGGCCATTAATTGCAGATCCCCTAGCTTGGTATTGGGGTCCCACACATTCAAGTCTATGAGGGCCATGTTATGTAGGTAGAATTCTGCCATCTTTGCTTTGTCCTCGGAGGTGCTTTGGTCACACAAATCCATGAACTGCCTATCGCCTTGGAAAGGCATTATGCTTCTTTGTGCCAAAGTTCTTATTTGGAATTGAAGCCATTGGTCCTCCAAATAGAGGCCATAAGATTTGGCTAGTGTTCTGAATTGTAATGCTTCCATGGATAATCTGGCCATGTATGCCAAATGAGTCTCTTTCACCTGCAGCTACCTCCTTAGTAATTCATTCTCATTTTCAAGGTGGCTTCTTGTAATGGCTTCTCTGTCTCTGAGAGCACTCAATTCCTTTCCCATTTCCCTGAGTTTGTTTTCCATGTGGCCAATATCCTCAACTCCTTTGGACTTGGCTCTCTACATCCACCTATGCGTTCTAACTCTTTCTTTTTCCAATTCGAAAAATAGTGGAATTGCAAATTTCTATGGGATTATCTTGCCTCCCTAAAGTAGTCTATAATAGGAGTCAAGATTGGGCTGGGGGTTAGGTTCTTATCGCTCTTGTGCTTCTTCTTTCACCACTGACTATCCTCCTATCTTTCACTCAAGTATGTGTGTCTCCTGTAGTTTGGACAATGTGTCCTGTAGGACTATTTGAGCCTCCTATAGGCTTGGTTTGGGGTCCTGCAGAATTGACTTTCCCTTCCAAGTAGAATATCTTGGAGTCCCCCTTTCATAGGTTATGGGTGTCTTGGAAGGAGATTCTTTCACCTTGGTAGATGGTGAATCTTCAATGTTAATGGGAGTCTTTGATAAGGGCTAAGGTTTTCCTGTTTTAATTTTGGTACTCTTCCTTGCTCTGAAATACATGGAGGTTTTTCTTTTCCTCTTCTACTTCTAATTGAATGGTGTACTAAGGGTAGTGAGGGAATTTGTTGCTTCTCTTTCCCAAGTTTCAGGGGACTCTTCCCTTTGCTCTGCCCTCTCTACTTCCTTTTCTCCCTTTTTTGTCTCTTTTTCCTTCTCCTGCTCTGTCTCTTTTTCTACCTCCTGTTCTATTTTTTTTCTTTCCTCCTTCCCTTCTTGCTCTGCTATGTCACCACTGGCTTCATATTCTCCTCCTTGTTGTTATCCCTCCTCACTGATAGCAGGACTGAAATCATAGCTTAATGCCTTGATGTCATCCTCAGCTGTCATATTTCTGAAAACTTCCCATGCCATAGGGATTGTAAGGGCATGGAGGGCTTCTTTGACTAGGATCTTGATTAGGCCATGGTGAGCTAACTGTTGTGAATTTCCTACTTGTACCTTGGTGTTGGAGTCAATGAGGGACTAAAGGAGAAAGTAAGGGATATTGAGCTTTTGATGTGCTGGGGTACTCATGCCATATCTCAAATCTTAGAGGATCCTTAAATGATATCCATAAATAATTCTATGCCTCCCCTCGCAAGAAATGTATTTGATCACTAGATAGCTAACCTCATCCCAGGGATATGGTATACTAGCCCTCCTAATTCCATTCTTGTCTTCAACAGGGGTTTCATTATCTTGGAAAAATTTCTTCATGGCAGCCTGGCTAATTGGTTTCTCATATTTACTCCAAGGCAGCCCAAGAGGAAGGGTAGTGACCCTACTAATGAATTCAGGGGTTATTTCAATGGAGAGGCCTCCAATGGTTACAGTAGCATGATTTCTTGTGTGAGGGACCGAAGAGAGAAAATTCATGGGCAATTTCCTCATCAAACCCTCTAAACTTCTCAAAGAAATTCATCTAGTTTTCCCTTGTAAATATTTCCACCACTTAAGGATGTGCATGGAGTATAGTGGAGTTAGTGGGCTCTTTTCTCATAAACCCCCCTGTCATACTGCTTATACTTCTTTTGAAAAATCAAATATGGAGGTGGAGACAAAGAATTTTGAGTAAAATAGAAAAACAGAGGGGACTGTGTTTTTTTTTTTAAACATAAAATGTTTTATGTATTTCTACCCTCTCAAAGACTCATTTCATCTTCAATTTGAGACCAATTCTTTCACATTTTAATATTCAAAAAAGGGCATTCATGAACCCTACCTCTTCAGACTGAAATTCGTGCCAAAAATCATGTCCTCCCTTCAAAATGACTCACTGCCCCTCCTGTAGAAGCTCACTATCCCTCTTGTAGATTTCCTGTAGGTGCTCTTGTAGATTTCCTGTAGGTGCTCCTGTAGAAAATGCCGAGAGAAAAAATATGTTGGAAATTGATGGAGGATGGTGGATACGAGGCTGTGGGGGCATAAGAAGACTATTGTGGCTGATTTATGAGGAGAAATTGAAGAAAAGGTGGTGAGAATGTGCGGGGAGGAGTGCTCATTACCTTTTATGGATATTTTCAGTTATGAGTGTTGAGTTGGCAAGGTGTATGTTGCCTAGATTAGGACCATTGGTCCCCACCTACTTATTCATCCTGAACCCTCTCATAATCATCTCCTCATGATTGCATCGGAGTTAACTCTTCCTCCTACTACCTGTACTTCCCATCTTTTACTTGAGTTGATTGTGCACACATGTGGGTGATATCTTAGTTAAGTGGAGTCAAATAAATGAAGGTGGCCAAGTTAACTGACCACCTTTCCTTCTTTCAATGTCAACCATCTCATTGCCTTCATGTGATTCCTAATTACACAAATGCAGATAGAGGAGTGACTTAGTTACTTACCTGTGATCTGAGTGTATTTGCTTCCATCCACTATAAGGTGTTGTGGCTTTCTCTGCTGCATGCCTTCATTTCCCTTCATGCATGCTTTCTCTACTTGCTAATGTTTTGTTGTTTGTTTTTGTAGGTTCTTATTTTGCTGGAGTTGAGCTGCATGTGCCTTTTCAACCTACATATGTGCACTCTCTTGCTGCAGGTGCTGGATTTCTATGGGATGAACTGCTATAGAAATTCTTACAGGAGCTCCTGTAGCTGCTTCTCCCCTTGAAACTTTAGTTATTTCCCTGTTCTTGGAGCTTGAGAATGATGCCAGAGGTGGAGATGAATGATGGAGGGATAGTAGGTAAGATTCAGGTAAGGTTAATGGTGCCTTTTCCCCCTTTTATTTTTGTTTTTTCAAAACTGAAAAATTGTTTTCTGTGTTTTTTCTTGGACAAGGAAAAAAAATAATAATGATGCTTGGAGTGTGATGCAGGCTTGGAAATGATGAAAAGGAGGCTTGAAGATGGTAAGAGAGATCATAGGCTCCTCATGAAGCTTTTCTTGTCCTTCAAATTGCCTCTTGTAAACACTTTTGGCTCTCTGTAATTCCTACAGGAGCCTCCTATAGAAAACAGAGTTTTGGAAGAAAAAGGTACAGTGGGGTGAAGGAGATGCCAAAAATGATGGAGGAAGGTGTGGAGAAGATGAGATGGATGCTGGTATGAATGTGAGGGTCCCCTTGGCACCTTATTTTTCTCCTTGTAGTCCTCTTGCAAACCTGCAATGCAATAAAAATTCGTTTTTTCTTTCTCTCTCTCTCTCTTTTTTTGAAAACAACTAGGGTGCCTTAGAGAGGTTTTCAACTTAATTGCCTACCTTGTGCGCCTCCAAGGGAGATTTTCAGCCAGAGATCTTATTCTTTTCCCTTTTTTTCTTTTTTTTTTTGACATCACTCGACCACCTCAGAAGACGTTTTCAACCCAATGATGGGACTCAAGCGCCTCATGGAGGTTTTCACTTGAGTCCTTATTTTTTCTCTTTTTTCTTCAGTGAGTGGCTGAAGTGGAAGCTAAGACATGCTCCACTACCATTACTATTTTATTCAAATCTTCAATAAACACTCACTTGGAGTGGGGTTTCTTGTAGACTTCCAACTAATGTCCATTGATAAGCATGGGGATGGCTTCATCATCAATGGTTCTAATCAGAAATGAACCATTGTCATTGCATTTCTCCATAGTGTAGGGTCCCAGCCATCTTGTCCTCAGCTTGCCTTTGAAATCCTTGTATCTTGAACCATAGAGTAGTGCCCAATCTCCCTCTTGGAATTGTTTCTCCCTGATATTTCTGTCATGCCATATCATTCTCTGAAGCTAAACTACCTTTGTATGGAGAAGGGCTTGTAATCTATATTCATCCAATCCATTGAGCTGAAGTAATCTCTCCTTCTGTGCATGGCTAGGGTATAGGTCCAGCTGAGCTGCCATCTTTAGGTTATTGAATTCAAACTCTATTGACAGCAAATCCTTCTTCCCATAGACCAGTTCATAGGGTGTGAACCCGGTGGTGGTCTTCCATGTTGTGTTGTAGGCCCAAGTGGCCTCAACTAATCTGTCTGCCCAATCTTTTCTGTTGTTGCTCACTGCCTTGGTTAGGATCCCTTCCAATGCTCTGTTAGTGACCTCCACTTTTGCATTGTCTTGTGGATGGTAAGGGGTGGAAGTCCTGTGCTTGATCTTATTATGTGTGAGCAGGTCTTCAATCAGGTTAGAAGTGAATTGACTGCCTTGGTCTATGACCAATTCTCTCGGATACCCAAACTTGTAGAATATGTTTTCCCTCAAAAACTCAGCTACTTTCTCCTTTGTCACTACTTTGATTGCTTTTGTCTCCGCCACTTTGTTAGGTAGTTGGTGCACACAATGATGTACTTCTTTTGCTTTGAAGGGGGGTTTATAGCCCCCACAAATTCCATGCCCCACTTCTCAAGTGGCTCAAAGGTCACTTGAGGTTGCATGGGAATTTCATCCTTTGGAGTGGGTTTCCCCATCCTTTGACACTGATCACACGGGCTTGTGTATCTCCTCACATCCTGATGAAGAGTGGGCCAGTAGTAGCCTACTTGCAATATCTTCAAGGGGGTTCTTTTTGCTACAAAATCACCTCCACAAGGCCCGTCATGGTAGTCAGGAGGATTTCAAAGACTTCCTCCTCCCTAACACATCTTCTCAAGATCTGATCTAGGCCAAGTTTGAAGAGATTGCCTCCAATCCAGGTGAAATGGGTGCTTTTTGTTACTATCTTGCTCTTCTCTTTTGAGGATAGGTGTGATGGGAACTGTGTTGAAACCAAGTAGTTTGCTATATCAGCAAACCATGGAGAGAGTACTGATACAGGAAATAGGTGTTCATCTGGCATTTGTTCATCCATCATTCCTTCTTCACCTACAGGCAAATTTATTCTAGACAAAAAATGAGCAACAACATTCTCTTTACTAGGCTTATCAATAATGGTCAGATCAAACTATTGCAATAAAAGCAACCATCTAATAATGTGGGCCTTTAAATCTGGTTTGTTCATTAAATATCTAATTGCAGCATGATCAGTGTGCACAAAGTTTTGATAGCATGTGATATAATGTCTGAATTTGTTTAAGGAATGCACAATAGCTAGGAGTTCCTTCTCGGTCACTGTATAGTTTAATTCCACCTTTGACAAGTTATTGCTTATAAAGTATATGGCATAAGATAATTTTCCATCAATTTGTCCTAAGGCTACTCTTATTGCTTTGTTCAAGGCATCTGTGTGAATGTGAAAGGGTAGGGCCCAGTTTGGGCCTCTGAGAATTGGGGCAGTCACTAGCTTGCTCTTCAAGGTATCTAGGGCTTCTTGATAGTTTTCCAACCATATGAACTCAACATCTTTGCCTAGGAGGCCAAACAAAGGAGAGGATAACTTGTTGAAGTCTTTAATGAATCTCCTATAATATCCAACTAAGACTAGGAAACTTCTAACATCTCTCACCTATTGAGGAGGTGGGATCCTTTGGATGATGGCAATTTTGTTGGGGTGCACCTGTAGTCCTTGTTGAGATATTGCATGACCTAGCATGGTCCCTTCAGTCATAAAAAATTCACATTTTTCTAGACTAAGGGACATGTTCATCTCAATACACTTATCTAGAACTTTTCCTAGGTTAGATAAAGCTTCCTGAAAGTGGGAGCCATAGGGAGTAAAATCATCCATGTATATTTCTATTGCATCATGAACCAGTTCAGAAAATATACTCAATACCACTCTTTTAAAAGTGGTTGGAGCATTGAACAAACCAAAAGGAAGGACCGATATGCAAAGGTACCCCAAGGACAAGTGAAAGTGATCTTAACTTGGTCTTCTATGCTGATTTGAATTTGATTGTACCCGCTAAACCCATCTAGGAAGGAGAAAAAATTTTTCCTTGCGAGACCATCTAACACTTGATCTATGAAAGGTAAAGGAAAAAGGTCCTTTTTAGTGACTTTGTTCAATTCCCGATAGTTGACACAGATTCTCCACTGACCATTTTTCTTTGGCACTAGCACCAAAGGAGAGACCCATTCACTATCAGGGATGGGATAGATGAATCTTGCATCAAGCAATTTTTGCAGTTCTTCCTTAACACTATCTTTAAGTGCTGGGTTCATCCTCCTTTGAGGCTGCCTGACTGGCTTGCAATCTTCCTTGATGTATATATGATGAGTACATATTGAAGGGTGCAGTCCCTTCATCTCCTTATAACTCCAGGCGAAGGCATCTATATGTTTTCTCAGTATGTTGCATAGCTCCTTCTCCTGGGAAGTAGATAGGGATGGATTGATCTTCAATGTTCTTTTTGAGCCGAACTCTATGTTTTTAACACGGAGAAAAGTAGGGTCGGCCATACAGAGATCAGTTGAGGGGTTATTTTGGGTTTCTCTTACTATGTCTTCTAATGGTGATACACTAGGAGGTGGATTATGAATCAAATTTTCAATCATATCATCCTCATCTTGCAGTTTCCCCCCATGGTGATTTCTAATGTACAAAGTGGTGCAGAATAAACTTCATCCTCATCCTCCTCCTCCAACCAGAGAGGTAGATCATGTTCTAGCAAGGGTTGGGAAGGAGGATATAGGGTTAACTACTTGGACATGTGCCTATTTTTTATGGTCATGTTCCCAGCTCGACAGCTGATGTAGGCATCGGTTGTAGCCAACCAGGGTCTTCCCAGAATAAGAGGATACCCAGTGAGCTTTTCCTTTGGCTAGAGAACTAATAAATCAACAGGGTACTCCCAAGAATGAATGGAGACCATCACATCTTCCACAATTCCCTCAGGGGTCACTGTGGAGTGGTCTGCTAGCTACAGCACCGTCGTGGTCTTCCTCAAGGAGCCTTGGAGGTTGAGTTTGAGCATCGTGTCTTTGTCATTACATTAATGGCAGCGCCCAAATCAATCAAGGTATGTGGGATCATTGTGCCATTGATGTGGACATCAACTACTTGGCTTCTAGGATCCAGATATTTTGGACAGATTATATGCCCTAACATCAGGTTAGACAGTTGTCCTATGACATTGATGGTTGGGGCATCTCTTTTTCTCCTTCCTGGATGCCTAAATCACTTCTCTTTGATCAACCTATTGTAGATAGGCACATCTTTGATGGCTTGGAGAAGTGGTATCTTCACAAAGAAATGTATCAATTCTCCCAGGAGTTCAGTCTCTTCTGGGGTAGGCTAGATTGTCATGGATAGTCTCTTAGGAAAGGGTGGATTTGCTTTAGCTTTTCTTTCCTTTTTATCTTCCTCAACCTCCCTAGGTGGAGGTTGGCTATCTGAGAGAACTTTCCTGGATTGCAAGTTAATTTCTTGAATCTCCACAACATAAGTTGGGCATGATGGTTCCCCACTATACACTTGTTGAGCCTGTCTATTGTTCATGTTTGGATTTGGCTGGGCAGGATTTTGGGGTTGGCTTGGTGGAGCAGAAGGTATCGGTTGTGGTTGGGCAGGTGGTGGAGGAAAAAGAGCAGGAAGAGAGTTGTATTAGGGCCTCTACCCCTAATGAGATGCATTCCACTAAGGTTGCGGCTAAGCATAGGATTGGAATGAATGGGTGGTTGGTTGGGCATGATATTGAGATGTGAAGGACCAAGGAGGAGGCGTGGACCAGGAAGGATGAGCAGGGGGGGCCCAAGAAGGTATGGACGTGACTTGGTTGGGGTTGTAGTAGGCCTGAGATGTCCCTTGCATCCCCTGCTGGTATGGTCTAGGTCCATGCGGCCTCCTTTGGTTTATGTAATAGATCTGTTCAGTGACTCCTTCGACCCCTTGGTATACAGCTTTAAGTCCGAGTAAGGAAGGGCACTTATTTGTAGAATGATTTTGTTCACAGACTAAACAAACCTCTATAGAGTTCAATGGGCATTCATTCCTAGGATGCCTCTTAGCGCATCTAGGGAAAAAAATGGCCAAAGCCCTCTCTACCTCCTCTTGTTTTCTTTTGATATCTAAGGTATCCATTTGCATGGCAAGAGTCTGCAACATCTCACTCTTGAAGTCTTCCAACATGTTTCCAATTTCACCTTTAATGGATGAATTGGAAGAAGAGGTACTCGTTGTGGTTTGACTCCCCCTACCCTTCTTTCTGGCTGCTTTAGAATGGTTTCTAAAAACAGTATTTATGTCCTCATAGGATAGTTGGTAGATGTCTCCCCCGGCTAGTAGATGGAGGTTGTCTAAAAGGTCTTCTTAGTTTCCCCTGAGTAGGACCAACTTCAGAGACTCAAGTTCAAGTGTACACCCGACCCTTTTGTAACTGAGCTGGAACCTCTCTTCATAGTCTTCTAGGGTCTCATCACTTCCCATGGTCATTTGGAAGATTTCTTCTTTAGTATCTTTTGACCTACAATAGTCTTGATATTTGTTGTTAAAGGCCTGCTACATCTGAGCCCAAGTTATGATGTTATTGCCAGGTAATCCCATGAACCAATGTAGTGCTACATCCTTGAGAGTAGAAGGGAACAGTTTCAACTTTTGCTCGTCTTCTACATAGTCATAAGTTCGACAGATGACAGAAAACTCAAACAAGAAGGTGTCAGGATCTTCTGTAGTCAGACCATGGAAGTGAGGTAGGGTTGAAGGACTTATATTCTTAATTTTGGTGTCCCCATTGGTCTCCCGAATGGGGAAGGTACCCTCTATTCTCTCTCCATTTCCCCTAGCATTTATGTTTTCAACCATCGGCTCCAGATGGATGTTTTCTTCTTCTTCTTCCCCTATAGGTTCTTCAAATATGTCTGGTTGTTCACCTAAGGATTCTTCTTGATTGCAGCCACTGAATAAGAGAGAAGGTTCGTTGTGTGAAGTGTTGAAAATGCAACAAGATGATGGAGCTTAGTGAAAAGAAGTCACCTTCACTAAGTGGTCCCGCAGGTTATTTTTGGCGCAAAGTCTATTTTTAGACATATGGATCATGGTCTATGAGTTGCAGGATGCTATTTGTGGATGATTGGTCATGTTGGTAAAAATAGGTGGACCTATATTTTTAGACATATGGGCGGAGTCTATTTTTAGACTACCAGGCTAAAAATAGAACAGTTGAATATTATTAGCTCTTAATAATATTTGGACTATAAACATTATCTTATTCTCTTAGAGCACTTCAGTTCGAGCGACAGATGTGGCACATGAAACTGCCAGAAGGAAATACGCTTTTCTTATTGGTTACTTGAGCTATTGCATGAAGGACTTCAGTTAGAACTCAAGTGATTGAGTTTGGTGGAGTTGAATGAGGAGTTGATGGAGTTGTGTTCAGTTTGACTTAGTTGAACTAGTTGTATTTAGTCTAACTAACAAATACACTAGTGATGAGTGATGTGAATTAGTTATTAATTATTTCACTAATTATTAACTCATGAATCAACTGAGGAATACATCAGTTAACTCAATGCATGGACAGTTCAGTGGAGACAAGTGTTAGAGATGAGTGAAAGGGCAAGACAACTGTCAATTGTGACTATAGTTGTGCATGAGATTTGTACAATCAATGGATTGAGTATTGCCAATGAGAATTGTGTGGTTCAGCCAAGGGAAATACAAGTTTGCATCAGCCATTCTCATTCTATTCTCATGTAGGATTGCACAGTGGAGGCAAGCAAGCAACGGAGGAGATTTGAACTTGTGATTGATTCAGATATGAGCTAGTTTGTGTGTAACAGGTGGAGATAGTACTGAGTACTTGTGAGGAGTATTGTACTATGTATTGTTACATGTTCTCAACCAATATAATATACAGATAGTTGAGGGGTTTTCAGCTGTATGCTTTCCCTGGTACATAATGTGTTGATATGTGTGATTGATGCTTCAATATGCGCATGCGATTGTTTCTTTAATACTACAAATTGATGATCAACGTAGAGGAGGTTATGTATTATGCATGCATTCCACAAATAGGTATAATCAGGATAATCTCTGTGAATAAGTGTCATATTATTCAAAATTTCTACATGGTATCAGAGCTGGTTAATTTGTAGAAAAAGTTCTACAGGATATCTAAGCAAGGGTTGATCATCAGATCTATTATTCAGAAAGTGTTTACATTTTATTTCTTCAGGCAGAGTCTATAATCGGGCTAGGTAGCCTCTGGATTCATTCTTCTTTTGGAAGGTGAGATATTCGGTGAATTCCCATACAGTCAATCTTTGTACGAGAAATACTTTGTTCTCACGAATTTTAGATCAGAAGTGGTTGAGTTTTGAGCTGGTGGAATTCAAATTTGCAGCAGTGTTTTCTTGGTGTCGAAGTTGAAATGTCTTTCAACGGATTGCGATTGGAGTATGCCCTTGAAGGCAACTCGAATTATATTGCATGGAAATACAGGATGGAGGCAGTGTTAAATGACAATGGGTTGAAGGCGTTCATAGATGCTGAAGTCCCAAAGCCTACTAATGCTACTCAAGCTGAGGCTTGGCAAAAGAAGACAGCAAAGTGTCGAAGGATTTTGTTGGAGGGCGTGAAGGATCACATTGTATCCAGCCTCCATGGAAAGGCTTCTCCATACTTGATGTGGAAATCATTGACAGACTTATTCTAGAGCAAGAGCGACCAGAGGAAGTTGGCACTTAAGGATACTCAGAAACATTAAGTATGAGAATGGAGACAGTATGCCCAAGTATCTCACGAAGTTCACCCAATGCCGGGATGAGATGGGAAGTATGGGGGTGACTGTCAATGATGAGGACTTGGTGAGCTTGGCTCTCCTTGGTCTTCTGAAGAGTTGGCAATCCTATCAGAACCCTATCAATGGTCAGGAGAAATTGCCAGGATGGGAGAGACTTTGGTCAGATCTTGTGTAAGAGGAGATCAGGCGGAATACCAGGGACAGATCTTCATCAAAGGAATCTGGTGAAGAAAATTGTGCTTTGGCTGCTAAAGCAAAGAAGGAGAAGGTTTCTCTTTCTAAATCCAGTTCTTCCAATGATGGGAAGAAGGTTGACAAATTTAAAGTGTGATGCTTTCGTTGTCATGAGGTGGGCCATTATGCCTCAAATTGTACACGGAGGAAATCCAAGAAGGGATCTGGGGAAGGATCTAAAGGTGAGGCACTTGCTTCATAGTTTGAGTTGGATTTCACACTATTCGCATGCATGGTTTCATCCATGGTGGGAAGTGGTTGGTTTCTTGATAGTGGAGCTTCTTTCCACATGACCGGCGACAAGAGTTTGTTCAGTACTTTGGAGGAGAAATATCTCCAGATACTCATAGCGTTGGGTAATGATGAGAAGTATAGTGTCTCAGGTGTAGGCATGGTTATTTTTCAGAGGGAGCATGGATCTCGCTTTGACTTGACCGATGTCAAGTATGTACTAGGACTGAAGAGAAACTTGGTGACAATCGCGATGCTGGAAGACAAAGGCTATGATGTAGTCTTCAGTAAGCGAAAGGTTTTCCTTAGACACATCATCACTAGACAAGTGAAGCAGATTGGTTCATGGGTCAAGAACCTATATGCTCTTGAGGTTCAAGATGCATGCAAAGCCTTGAGCAGCAAGGCAACTGATGGAGACTTGGTGGTTGAGAGGGAGGGTATATTACCTCTCAACATGCAGAGCCAGAAGAAGTCTTGGACAATGGTGGAGGAGCCACGATTGGTGCAGCAGCTTCAGGAGGTTGTGGAGCAACCACAACTGGGGAAGCTGAGAGGAGATCGAGTAGAGACATCTACTCATGCAGAGACCTCCAGTAGGGGGAAACTTCGAGCCAATTGGGTTGAGGGATCACATGCAGCCATACCTCCAGGTAGGAGTGGGGAGATATAGAGTGATCGTCCCAAGGAGGAGGGGTACGGTCCTTGAGGTACCCAACCTCTTGGATGAGACCTTGCTATAGGAGCCCTGATGTGGAGTAGCAAGAATTGACTGATTGGGTAGAGACAGATGCAGATGGAGCGGCAGAGGGAGCAACAGTGCAGGGAATCCCATGACAATGCATATCTGGCAGGCTGGAACAATGTGAGAGGCACAAGTGTTTTGCACAGTGCTAGGTGGCACAGAGAGGTGTGAAATGGTGGAGATGCATGGATATCTTGTAGTAGCACAGATGTTAGAGAGGGAGCACTTGTCAGCAGTAGGAGAGCTTCAGCATCAGAGTATGTTCCAAGCCCAACAGAGGGGTCAGTTGGGAGTGTTTTTGTTCCAAGTGTTGTTGGAGCAAGTGGACCGGGTAGATGTGTTGCATGCAGAACATTCCAGAGTTACAGGATAGGGGTTGTAGATAATCCATATCTTGTTGAAAGGGAGTGTTGAAAATGCAACAAGATGATGGAGCTTAGTGAAAACAAGTTGCCTTCACTAAATGGTCCCGCTGGTTGTTTTTGGCGCAAAGTCTATTTTTAGACATATGGATCATGGTCTATGAGTTGCGGGATGCTATTTGTGGATGATTGGTCATGTTGGTAAAAATAGATGGACCTCTATTTTTAGACATATGGGTGGAGTCTATTTTTAGACTGCCAGGCTAAAAATAGAATCGTCAAATATTGTTAGCTCTTAATAATATTTGGACTATAAACATTATCTTATTCTCTTAAAGCACTTCAGTTCGAGCTACAGATGTGGCACATGCAACTTCTAGAAGGAAAGACACTTTTATTCTGGGTTACTTGAGCTATTGCATGAAGGACTTCAGTTAGAACTCAACTGATTGAGTTTGGTGGAGTTGAATGAGGAGTTGATGGAGTTGTGTTCAGTTTGACTTAGTTGAACTAGTTGTATTTAGTCTAACTAACAAATACACTAGTGATGAGTGGTGTGAATTAATTAATAATTAATTCACTAATTATTAACTCATGAATCAACTGAGGAATACATCAGTTAACTCAGT
>APFE030777757.1:2605-29898 GCA_000404065.3 Pinus taeda
AAGAAGACATGGAATATATGTCTAAAGTTCCATATGCATCAGCAGTTGGAAGCTTAATGTATGCAATGGTCTGCACAAGGCCTGATATTGCACATGCAGTGGGAGCTGTAAGCAGGTACATGAACAATCCAGGAAAGGAACATTGGATGGCAGTGAAATGGATTCTTAGATATTTGAAAGGTACCACAAATCAAGCATTATGATTTGGTGGTTCAAACATTTCTCTGCAGGGATATGTTGATGCAGATATGGCAGGTGACAAAGATAACAGAGGAGCACTACATGATATGTATTTACTGTTGGTGGAACAACTGTCAGCTGGGTTTCAAAAATCCAAAGTGTTGTTGCACTTTCAACAATAGAAGTAGAGTATGTTGTTGCTACAAAGGTTAGTAAAGAAATGATTTGGTTACAATGGTTTATGGGTGAATTGGGTAAGGAGCATGATGTGGGCACATTATAAAATGATAGCCAAAGTGCCATTCATCTTGCAAAGAACTCAACATTTCATTCCAGGACTAAACACATACAGCTCAAGTACCATTTCATACGATCAGTGTTGGAAGATGGAGAGTTGAAGCTGGAAAAGATACACACTAGCCAGAATCCCTGCAGATATGCTAACAAAAGTTGTAACCAGGGAGAAACTAATAATATGCTCAGTTTCAATTGGTGTTCAAGGATGATGATGAAGATGAGAAATAGCCAGGGCCAAAGAGGAGTCATTGTCCAGCAAATGAAGCAGCAGTGGAGTTGCTACAATCATTCTCCAAGTGGGAGATTGTTGAGTATGGAGCATGATTGTTTAGAGGTCTTTGTTTCAGCCAGATGTATACCCCAGGAATTTTGTACACCCCTCCACATGGGGTGGGGGTGCGGGGATGCCGATACCCCCCGGCTGGGGGGTCCGGGGGCCAGCGTTCCCCCGACGGGGGTTTCGGGGGCAGTGCCCCTGAAGCTAAAAGTAGATGTAAAATTGCCTTCTAAAAGTACAATAATTTTTAGTCAATCTGGGCCATTCATTAGGCAGATGATCTGATGGTAGAACTTATGTTTAGTTTAGGGTTTTTTTCCCTAGAAGGAAACCCCTCTCTTTGTATGAAGGCATTTGTATTTGAGGATGTGTAATAGATGTGTATTCTCTGAGCGAGAAGCAGAGAGGTGAGACTGTGAGAGAAAACAGAGGATATTATAACAAATCTGCTGTAGGTTGCGTCTCTTCATTTTTCTGGATAATAGAAAGGAAGGATTGGCTGTTCGGGGTGGATGTAGCCCAAACTGGGTGAACCACGTATATCTGTGTCTCTCTTATTTTATGCGGTTTTTGTGTTTATATTTCTACAATATTTTATGTGTTCCATTTCTACGTAGTATATAATTTTCTAACACCGAGTAATGTAAGAGTTTGTTCATACAAGTTGGCTTTTGATTGTTCTAACAATGAAGCAGAATATGAGGCACTAATTGCAGGCTTGAAAATCCTCAGAAAGCTGAATGCAAAAAGAATTTCATTTTATGGCGACTCTGAATTAGTAATTAAGCAAGTCAAGGGACAATACCAAGCAAAACATCCTCGAATGAGGGCTTACCATAATGCGGTTTTAGACATTTTGAGGTTGTTTCCATATTTTATCTTGACATGTGTTCCTCGTGCACAGAATGTTATTGCAGATTCCCTTGCTACAACAGCAATTAACTTGAAGATTCTGATGAATTCAAACAATAAGTTTGAAATTCATGTGAAACATCGCCCAACTGTCCTTGATAATCAAAGATATTGGCAAGTGTTTCAGGATGACAAAGAGATTGAAGAAGTTCTGTGAAATGAAGGGAAATATCAAGTCACTTCTATAGATGGCGAGCAAGATAATGGAAAACCAGACTTAGAAGTAAATCAGATAGAAGTTTTGTAGCTACAAGACAATGTCATCCCTAAAGGCCTCATACCTTTAGAGGAATTATTTGACCAAGATGATGTAGCCCGGAAACCAAGTTTGATGCCGATTGAAAAGGGAGTTGAATATGTGAATATTGGAACAATAGAAAATCCAAAGATGGTGAAGTTGTCAAAGGCATTGCCTCCTCAAGTAAAGGAAAAATACATTAGTTTATTGTCTTCATTTACTAATGTATTTGCATGGGAATATTCAAATTTGAAGGAGTACAATAAAAGTATAATTCAACACATCATTCCAATTAAGCTAAACCAAAAGCCATTTCGCCAAAAGCCAAGAAGGATCAATCCTAAGCTGCTGCTATCCATAGAGAAGGAAGTGAATCGATTATATAAGGCTGGTATAATTGTTCCAATCAAATTTTCAGAATGAATTTCCAATTTGGTGACCATGCAAAAGAAGACAGGTGAGATTAGATTATGCATTGATTTCAGAAATCTGAATAGGGTGTCTTTGAAAGATAATTATCCGTTGCCAAAGATGGACCACATACTCCAGAGAGTGGTAGGGGCATCTCGTATGTCACTGTTCGATGGGTATTTCAAATACAATCAAATTTTGGTCCATGAGGATGACAAAGACAAAACAACATTCACCACTCTGTGGGGGACTTTCCATTATGCCAAGATGCCATTCAGTTTAAAGAATACCAGTGCAACTTTTCAGCGGGCTATGGATATCGCCTTTGCAAATGAGAAAGATATATTTTTAGTAGTTTATCTTGATGATTTGATAGTTTTTTCTAATTCAGATGAGGAACATCTTTATCATTTGAAGATTGTTTTTCAGCGGTGCAAAAAGTATGGCATATCTATTAATCCCAAAAAGATCTTATTTGCCATGGATGAAGGAAAGCTTCTCGGTCACATCATATCCAAGGAGGGCATCCGCATCGATCCTGCTCGAGTAGAAGCTATTCAAAAAATTGATTTTCCTCGTAGTAAAAAGGAAATCCAAGCATTCAACAATAAGATGAACTTCTTACATCGTTTTGTGCCAAATCTAGCAGAACATTTGAGGGAAATCACAAACATGTTAAAGAAAGATGGTGTAGTAAAGTGGACCGAAGAAAATATCAAGTCTTTCAATTTGGTAAAGTTGGCTCTTTTTTCAGCTCCAATTTTGATCAACCCCAATTATTCCCAAGAATTTATTTTATTTTCATTCGCTTCAAAGCATACTATGGCAGCAATCTTAATGCAGAAAAGAGACCAGCTTGAGAAGCCAATTGCCTTTTTCAACATAACAATAAGGGATGCAACCTTAAAGTATAATATTATTGAGAAGCAAGCTCTTGCCTTAGTGAAAGCTGTGAAAGATTTTTGAGTATATATTTTGAATTCTCATATTCTTGCTTATGTCCCTAACGTAACCATCAAATATGTTTTAGTACAGACAGATCCAGAAGGGAGATGAGGCAAATGGATCACAGCTTTGTTAGAATATGACTTGGAGATAAAACCAACAAAGCTCATCAAGGGGCAAGGTTTAGAAAAACTAATGGCGGAGTCTAATTTGCATGCCTTGGACATAAACTTGATTGTTGCCATGTCCGAAGAAGATGAGGACAACTCACTTGTTCAGGTATCATAAATTTTTATCCATTCCCCTTGGTATTCCAATATTGTATATGAGCTCCAAAATCTTTCACTGCCACCGCGAATGGCTAAAAATAAAAGTAGAACTCTGAAATTAAAGACTGCCAAATTTTGTATTATGAATAATGCATTGTATTGGAAAGATCCTAGAGGTATGTTGTTGAATTTTTTAGTTGAGGAAGAAGCAAAACAGGTCATGGATGATTTTCACAAGGGAGATTGTGGAGGTCACCTATTTTGGAAGATGACGGCAAATAAAATTTTGAGAGCAGGGTGCTATTGGGCTACTCTCTTTTCTGATGCTTATAAAACTGTTACAAGCTACCATGAATGTCAAACTTTTCAGGGAAGGGGAAAATTATAGCCATTACCTCTCAAGCTGGTTGAAGTAAGTGTTGCGTTTCAGTAGTGGGGCCTTAATTTTATTGGAGAGATCCACCCTACATCTTCAGCTCAACATAAGTGGATCTTAATAGTGACAGATTATTTTACAAAATGGATTGAGGCCATCCCGACTCTGCAGGCCACAAATATGGTAATAATTCAGTTTCTCGAAAATAATATTTTGTCACGTTTTGGTTGTCCTAACAAGCTGATTACAGATAATGTAGTAGCTTTTAAATCTAAAAGGATGATTGATTTTTGTAATAAATATCAAATTACCTTGGGGCATTCTACTACATACTATCCACAAGGTAATGGATTGGTGGAATCTTCAAATAAATCATTGGTTAACATTATCAAAAAGCTGCTGGAAACAAACAAAAAGAGTTGGCACAAAAAGCTTGTTAATGCACTATGGGCAGATAGAGTAAGTCAGAAGAAATCAATTGGCATGTCTCCGTTTGAACTAGTATATGGTGTTGATACGGTGTTCCTGACATCTCTCACAGTCTCGGTGGTAAAACTTCTACAGGAAGCTGGCAGCGAAGAAGATCATTTTTAGGGAAGGATAAACCAAATTATCCATTTACATCAGACGAGAGAGGAGGTTTTCCAAAATACTTTAAGGATACAAGAGAGAATCAAGAAAATCTATGACCGGAAGGCAAAGTCAGATAAGTTTCAGATTGAAGACATATTGCTCAAGTGGGATGCTAGAAATGAAGACAAAGGCAAGCATGGAAAGTTCGAGAATCCATGGAAGGGACCAATCAAAATTGCTGCATATTGGGGTCAAAATGCTTTTCTCCTCAAGGAAATGAATAGGGATGATTATCCGAGAGGGCCAGTCAATGGTCGGTTGCTAAAACAATATTATCGTTGAGATATTTTTCTGCTATCATAATTTGTCACTGTACATACCATTTTATTTTCTTCATTGAAAGTGTGCACTATTGTCATTCAATTGGTTTGGGCCCAGAAGTGAAGGCTATAAAACTGGAGGTCTAATGTCAGTTTTTGATTACTTAGTGTGGATTGATAGAGTCAGTTGTTTGAGTCAGTTTTCAGTCATGTATTTGACTCCAGTTTTGAGTCAAGATATTGGTTTTATGTTTGCTGAAGTTATTGACTTCATAGCCCAATGGAAGAGATCTGTAGTTCTTGGCACCTCCCAGGAGCTACCATCACCATTGGAGCCAATGTTAGTGTCGGTAACTTCATCCCTCCATTAGTGGTCAAAATTCTCTTTTTGCATGCATTTTAGGTGTCTCATCCGATTAGCTGCATTCCAGTAGGTCATGGATCATCTGATGGTAGTGGTTCTTTGTCAAAATTCCCTCATGCTTTTCATCTGCTGGCTTATTTACACATGTACAAGTCATTTGCTGTCATTTTTATTTCATTTTAGTTGCAAAAGTAATTTTAGGGTTTTCAAGTCTCATTAGGTCTAGGGTTTGTCACCATAGTCATGAAAAGCTCAAAAATGGTCATCAAGTGCATGAAGAGGTCTAATAAGGTCTCAGCATAAAAAAATTCAATAATGACATTCTCAGTAGTTGAATTTTTCCTAAAAACCCTGTTTTGAGGAAAAACAAAGTGTTTATGTTCTATGTAAAAATTTTCATGTAATTTTAATTTTCCTACATGTAATAAGTATCATCTATAGCCCTGGGTCACCTTGCCAAACTCCTACACTCCAACTCCTGCAAAAGAGACAAGAAATTCAAAGCATTAGTCCATCAAAGGTCAAAAAGAGAGCCAAACTGAAAAACAGAGTTTTAAAGAACAAAGTGAAAAAGCAAACTTTAGAAATTGGGTTTTTTTTAAATGAAAAAATTAAATTCACTTGTGTATAAAGTGTTTCTTGTGTTAAAGACATCATTTGTGTGCTAAAGAGTGAGAGAACAAGTGGAAATCACGATTTGAGGTGAAGAAAGGCAATCTGCAGCAAAGTTTTGGAATTTCGCTGGGTAGTGGCGCGATGCACCTGCTCGGAGCGGTGCACCGGGTGCAGAATTTGCAAAGAAACTTGAACAGGCACGACACACCTAGGTGTTGGCACGATGCATCTGTCCTGCAAGCTTAAATTTCACCCAAATGACTTTGCCAAGCTCCGAAATCTTACAATGATCATTCCTCAAGTAAGTGGAACCTCTCATTTTGCCATTACAAGAGATTTGATCATCTTTGATAGTGTTTTAATAGGTGAAAATTCAAACCCTAATTTGCTGCACAATCATATTGCAAAAAATTGTCTAGGGTTTTAAAATTTGTCATTGTTGCTGTTTTTCTCCCCTGCATCATTTTCACATTCCCTCTTCACCATATTTTCTAAATTTCATTTCCCTTTCCTTCTCTCACTTACAATCATCCTACCCTCCTATCCCCAAAACCCTAAAAACCTAACAAATTTCCACTATTCCCCAAACCCTAATCTGCATTCCCAAACCCTATCACTCCCTAAAAAACCTACAGCTAGCATCAAAACCTTCCACTCACCTCCTATTCATCAATCCAAAGAAGAAAACAACAGTCACCTACTCTTGACATAAAATCTCTTCATACTCATCATTTTACACCATACAGTGGCAAACATGAAACAGATTCAGCTTATGAAAGGGATGAGGAAACACCGAGTGATTCCTCCCAAGAAATTCATGCACTGAGAAGACCACATAAGGGAGGAAAGCACATCCAGGAGGAGCCCACTACACTTACAGAGTTATTGGCTTATCCCCTTGTAGTAACATGTTTCAAACATCAGTCTTGCTACCAGTTTTGTGAGATGGTGGAGAGGGTGAAATACCACCATGAACTTGCTAGACTATTTTCTCTCCATCTTCACAATGGCCAAGTGAACTTAGTAGGTGTTTCTTCACTTTAACACCTGAAAATATAGCTGAAGCAACGTGGATTCCAAATTCAGGTGAACAATGGAACAAAAGACAACATGTGAGCAAAGAACATTATGAGCCTTATATGAAGGCTAGTTATCAGAAGCAGATCAGTAGGGTCTTTCCTTTCAGATACCTACATGACACTTATGCTCCACTCATGAAGCTCATTATCAAATACTTCAGCTGTGAAGGGAGATTTTCTCACTTGTACACCTACCATATTAGATTATTGATGCATTTCACTAGAGTGAGGATGACGAACCTCCCATATTTCATATGCAGAAACATTGAGAAAATAGATACATTGGTGCAAAGGAAACCTCTTCATCAACAGTTCAACAACATTTATCATTTTTCCTTGATCAAGATTGTTGTTTTACATCAGTTGAGTTTGTTGAATGTTTCATGGGACACTTTCATTTCACATGAGGTTTTTAAAAGCCCTCAAGTGACCCCATCAATTTTTCAAGAGGAAGGAGGGCCTTCAAATCAACTAGAGGTGCATGAGACTCAAGATATAGCTCAAGCTACAGGGGTGTCAGTATATGTTACTTATGAAAAGGGGACACAGAGGCTATTTGCAGCTACAAAACAAGTACTATCTCCACTTGGGGTGGAAGGGGTTTCGTTTCCTTCATCAGATCATAGGCAAATGCTATCTTCACCCGGGGTGAAAGGGGCTTTGCCTTCTTCTTCAGCAAAGCAGGTACAAGACAAAGGGAAGCAACCCTTGCATGAGGAAGGGATTTCTAAAGGCCAGGAGAGAGATTTCATTTTGATTTAGGATGATAATGATGATTTGGGCCCCCAAAGCTTGAGATTCAAGGAGATCATCAAAGAAAAAGAATCTGACATTCATGCCTTAGCTCTTAACCTTGAAAGGGCTATGTGGATCATCATTTACCTTGAGCAAAGGAACAAGCAGTTGGAGGATAAGCAAACAATCATGGAGCTGCAAACCATCAGAGAAAACAAGCAAGCAACAAAAAGAAAGAAAGTCAAGTTGACACCCCTTGAGCAAGAGATTGATGCTGACCAGGAATCTTGGCTAGAATGGACAAATATGCACTTGGAGAAGCTGCTTGAAAAGGAAAACAAGGAGAAAAAGATGTTGTGGCACATGTATTATTATTATTTGGCACGAAACAAAATTTGCAAAGCTAGAATAAGGTGCCTAAAGGCCGAGTTGAAGAAGACTTTGAGGAGCAAGAAAGACCAAGATAAACTCAAGATCTTGGCTGAAGCTTCCTTGGCCTAGCATAGTACTTGATGCAGATCACTCAATCCAAATTTCAAGAAATTTGGCAAACTTTTTGGCAATTTTGAATTTTTGAAGGAAAAAATATGTTTTTCTGACAGGTGTGTAGCGCCACCTGGTGCTCGCTTTTTCTAGGAACCTCCTCTAGAGGAAAACTTTACATTTTTCGATTTCACATGGAAAATTATGGATACCTAGAAATTACTAGAAAGGTTTGACAAGTTTTGGGTCACCAAAAGAGCCAAAAACACCTCAAAAATTGCCCTCT
Organism: Pinus taeda; assembly: GCA_000404065.3. Classification (NCBI taxonomy): domain Eukaryota; kingdom Viridiplantae; phylum Streptophyta; class Pinopsida; order Pinales; family Pinaceae; genus Pinus; species Pinus taeda. The sequence goes on from APFE030777757.1 coordinate 10,966, forward strand.
CTGCCACTTTTGGGCCACACCGGAAGAAGTGTTGGGAAAACTGTTTTGTGGAGGGGTAAATGGGCACCAAATTCAGAAATTTTAATTGTTCTAGAAAATATACAGATATACCTTTCCAACAAGCATACTTGGAGCAAATTTGGTGAAGGGGAAGGCCTACAAAAGCAGCTTGGAAAAAGTGCTATGCACAAAAAAAGGGCGCTACGCACAGGATGAAAAAGTATTAATTTTGCTCAAAAACTCTATTTTTTCACGTTGATTTCTTCTAGTTTGATGTTTTCTCTCTTATGGTAAAATTCATGATGTGAAATGATTTAAATTGATGTACTATGATGTAAAAATGATAAAAATTGACTTGATAAGTTAGATACATCAGTTGTAGGTGGTTTAGAGTTGAATGAATCAGTTTCCGAGGTTTTAGAGGCAAGCTGTTCCACTGCCTATTTTTGTGTTCCTAGTTTAGATATGGTTGAAACCACCCATATTCTCATGGATTCGACAACTGATGGATAGCACAGGTGGTTTGGAGGTCTATATCATGTGTTTTTCAGTCATTTGTAAAGGTTGGACTCTTGTGAAAGCTTTGAGCATCGTTGTACATTCATCTCTGCAGTTTGGTAAGGAAATTGACCAGGGTTTGTAGCATTTTGTGGGATTCTTGTGGCAAGGTGATTTAGTATTGTTTATCCTTCTGTAATTCAAGTTATCATATGTTTATGTGTGCCATTATCTCTCTCTTTCAACTTAACTAAATGAATCAAGTATAAAGGTAGAAATCGTTGATGTTGCAGTGCTCTACCTTAGGGTTTGTTTAGTTTTTCATGTTTTCTACTGTTTGAAGAGGATCCATGACAATTTCACGCCCTCTTAAACTCCTCACCAGTATTAATACTATCCATTTCACTTATTTCAAAGTACTAAAGCATTTTCCTACCTCGCCCCACAAAAATCTCTGCAAGACTGAGTTCATTCCCCGGACCCAAAACTGCCTTTCACTTTTGATCCAACAAACCAACATAAAACTCAATCAAAACCCTCTGAGCATATACCTAGCCTAAAATTAGTCTTTACATCAGTCTTCTCAAGACTCATTTGATATATTTTCCTAAGATTGACAAGGAGAGAGCCTTCTTCCGACTTGGTAGGGCTAGCTACCAGGTTAAGCGTGGTTTGATGTTACACTAGACCTGCCTTTCTTAGCCTGAGGTAGATTTAGGACCAAAAAGATGGTATGATGACATAAAAGTGAAGTAGGTCAAGGGATTGAAGCTCTTTCAATCAAGAAGCTGTTGCAGGAAGTCTGGATGACCCAAAGGAAAATGAGGTATGTATGCTTACAGTCTATATTGAAGAGTCATGTCATATGATTGAAAGTAACATGTACCAATGCTCTATCTTAAGAGCATGATTAGCAGAAAGGATCTCCTCCCTCAAAGTTATGCAGGAATGGATGGGTCACACATTAACTAGATGAAATCAACATAATATGTCATCATATGAAGTATTAGGTTGTTGACTACAATGGAGGAACTTTGATTGGAAGCTCTTGGGAATGAAATATGTGAAGAAAGGAAGGAATAGATCATGGAATATGAAATCATGGTAAAGGAAATTAACATCCGAAAGAAAAAGAATATTTGACTAGGATATCTCCATGGATGATATGAAGACTCAAATGAATTTTGAAAAAGAAAAAGATCCTTACAATATATGTGCCAATATGTATTAAGATACTGATGCAAACTAGAAGATTTCATGATGAAAGACCATCACAAAGGTAATGTTGATTTTATTGTTCATTTCTTTATTTTTGAAAAAATATCTAGATGGGTTTATGTAGGGATAATAAGGGAACATCTATGGATGTCTTCCACCATCGATGCACATGTAGTAGGATGAAAGATCCTTAAGTACACAGGGCATGAAGAAAGAAGCATGGCATGAAGGAAGGCCAAATATGGAATGATGGATCACTTTCCGATGATGATATGGTTGACTCATGGATGAAAGTGATGGATGGTCTATGCCCCATGTAGAAGTACCTAACATGAATATTCCTAGATAACGAGAAGAAGTTCATGACACTGTGAAGAGGATTTCTTCAAGCAACTGGTTGTCCCATCATCTCTACGTGAGGAGTTGTTGTAGGTCCCTAATTAAGAGGGAGCTTGGAAACACATTTCTTACTTTGAAGAAACTTGGAAATTCCTAGGCCAAGAGGGAGCTTAGGTATGTTATTTCCATAGGAATGAGTACATTTATTTATTGGAATAGATATGTCCTCCCTAATTAAGAAGGAGAGATAGACAAATCCTTCTTGTCTTCACTTGGGAAGAAAAAATGGAGGATCAGGTAAATATATGGCATTTGATGCTATTTGAGGATGTATTAGGGCATCCAAGATAAGAGTAGTCATTGAGGATTGATATTCTTTAAGGACTGGGAATCCAAGATAAGAATAGTCCTAGTGGAACATACCCTAAGAACTTGGGTGGGGTATGTTCCGAGAGAGACAATGATGAGGCTGTCTATACATCATTGGTCTCACAAGCATTGTGCTCAAATTCTCATGGAGAGATAGAGATGTTATTCAAGGCCTTGCTATGTGAATATGATGATAAACATATGGGCTACCATTCTGACTCTTATGAGAAATTATTCAGATTGAGAATGACCAAGTACCATTATGAATACCTCCCTAGTTAAGAGGGAGTGTTGAAAAGTAATTAGGTTCGGTCTTCATAATGACATGTGTAATTGTGATTTTATGTAATTGATGAAAAGAATAAAAATAAAATTACTTTTGTAATGCTTTTCTCATGGGTTTCATGAGAAAGGAATTTCACTTTAATGATGGCTTCGATTGTGAGCCTTTAGGATTTGTCATCTAGTCATAAAAATCAATTTGAGTCTATTTCATGTATGAAGGTCCCTTAATGGGCAAAATACACTTTTTTATGAGTCATTAAAGTAAAGGAAGGGCCTCCAATACCAAGCAAAGTCTCCTCCTCAAGTTGGATTCAAGAAGGATAATTATATCTTCACTTAATGACACGTTGGCCTAGCTAGCAGTCATGTCAGCCTATTATGGTGGCAAAAAACTAGAAATAGGCCACTCGACCTCATTTCAGAGCAACAAATTTGGTGCAGGTTTGAAGTTAACCACAAGTGTTAAGGTTAGAAAAAGAAATCCTCCTAGCCAGTGTGAAGATAAAAAGAATAGCGAAGTTTTCTTGGGCATCCCTTAGATCTATTTTGGGTTTGTTTTAGGATGCACACGTGAAGGAGGTAGAGGATTACTTGTTGCACAAAGAACTAAGAAAGATAACAATCCTAATAGGGTAGTCAAGTTGGAAGAAATTCAAGATAAGAGGAATCCGAGGGAATCTACAAGGAATCACCATGCAAAGAAGGCCTAATTCAAGGAGGCCGAAACTAGTAAAGGTTTGAAGCAACCAAAATTGAAGATAAGTTGAGAAGAAGGAAAAAGTAGAAGGTTGTTTGTTGTTGACTCAAGGAAGAAGGACTTCGTTAAGGGAGCTTTGATTCTTGGTCTTGGAGTGGAAAATATGTCAAGGGTTTTGGTCTTGGTATTTGTCAATTGGAATCTCTATAAGAAGAAGAATTTGTTCGGGTTTTCCTTTCAAAGAGTGAGAGGTTTTGGCCCTGGTTGATAACCTCTATTCTGTGTCTCTTGTCTCCTTATGTTTTATGCATTGGTAGCTGTTTGATGAACAAGAACACTAATAACCTAAGTAAAATAAGATCCCAATCTAAATAAGTAAAAGACACTCACAAGCAATTACTAATAGAAGAGAAATCACCTAATCTTGATGCCCTAGATTTCTCAACAATAGCATGTGAATTGGATGGGGGGAATCAATGGTTTCTCCTGGTTTGAGCACGAGGGACCCTGCAAACATCTCTTCCTCTGAAAATGACTAGAGAACTTAGTGGGTTGAAGTGTTGCAATGGTGTTTTTGTGTCAGCTCCTGGCTTGTTCAAATGGGCATGTGGCATTTCTTATGGCTTCCGTGTTGCATGTTGGTATGTGTGGTTGATCCTGGTCCATTATGGTGGGCATGTGGTAGTTTATTCTAGTTCACTTATTGTATGTTCTTAGTCGATTACGATGCTTAAGTCTTGGGTGATTATCTTGGTTTGGTTATTTTGTAAATGGGTCATGAATATTATGTTTGATTTAATGTATTTTGGGCTGACCCTTTGAGGTGTGAAGGTAGTGGGTGTTGATGGTCTTCTTTTAGAAATATGTATGCTATTTTTTGGGGGTTTTTGGCACAAAGTTATAGGTTAGTTATGGCCTTGGCTCTATTGTAGTCTAGGGTTTAGAGTCTATAATGGTCTTAGTGGAATTCAAAACTATTCTAGGTTGGTTGAGCGACAGGGTTTGTTTTGGAGACATGTGTCCAACTTCATGATAAGTTTGGGAATCTTTTTAACTCCATGTATAATAGATTTTGATTAATTTAAAATTTTAAAACTTTACCAAAAAAAAAGTCATATTCACTTTAAAGTTTCATCACGTGCAATTATTTTTCTATAATTTTAATTATTCATTTGTTTCTAACTAAATTATAATTTTTAAATTGAATTAATATTGGTTGAACCCAATAGTGTGTAATTTTTCTCTGTTGATTTACAATGACATTTAACATGTTTATGTAGACAATATCATTTCTAATTCTAATATATAAATATGCAATGCAATTTTTGTCTCAATTTAGTTTGATTAAAAAATTGTTTTTATTAGAACTCTTATCTTAAGAAAATGTATTAATTGAATGGAAAATTAGTAGAGCATGAACATTAATAAATACAAGTGAATTTCCTTACAATGTAAATTGATAGGAATTCATCAAAATTATATTCTTTTTAAAATTAATTAATTAATTTTAAATTGGTTTATTTTATTTAACGGACGTTTTGAACATTAAATACCAATTAAATTAGTTTTATAGTTTATTTTATTATGTTAAAGATGTATTTGGAATACTTCCAACATTTAGAGAGCATTAATTATTTTGAATTGAGAGTTAAATTAATCTTTATTTTTCTTGCTTTCTTTTCAATTGTTTTTTAAGATTTTATAAATTTTAATATATTAAATTAAAATAAGCGTATGCTTGAGTAAAATTGAAGTATCAAGAGTTTCAATACATTAATTTGAAAAAAAGGTTTTTTTTCCCAAAAAAAAAAATCACTTTTCTACTATACAACCAAAAAAAATTAGAGACACATTTTAAAGGTTGCATGGCTACATCAAAATTTAGAAAACCACTCTTCCTTTCACAAACAAGCTCTCCCATGTATATCTAGTTTTTGCATTTTACATAATACAATTAATAAAGTAACAAAACTATCCTTTGTAGTGACACAAAGGAACTTTATCCAACATATTCATAGATAGAAGTTGTAAATGTTGTTCTGTTGGGGTATGAGAGAATTATCCTTGAATTCTTCTAGTAAAACATAATTTGAAGGAAGATTGAGAGCCTTTTTTGAAAGTGCACCAACCAATGTATTGTGCTCTCTATACATATGTAGAAAAAATACGTCATGAAATATATTAATGATCTCCTTTACTTGATTTTCTAAGTCCTTGAATCCAAATCTCAGAAGCTATGTTGAATGTTACATCCAATTTACTACCAAATTATAACCCTAAAAACTTGAATTTTTTAGATATTCTTTGAAATCACAGTTTAAAGAAAACAAAGCTTTGAATTCACCCATGTTATTAGTGTCAACCCTAATGTTTACTTTACTTTATATGAGATGAGTGACAAAGAATAACAATACAAATATGATCCCAAAACATCGGCCCCCCTCTTGGTTGGCTCCATCAAGTAACCCCATGGATAAGACCAGTGGATAATTGGGCCTTTAGAAATGTTACACATTGAATGATATGTGGAACCCTTAAGAGGATTGATCAAGGATAATGCATGTGCAACCCCCAAATAAGGACTTGTATACTTGTCCTCTAGACACGCTCAGTTACGGGCCATCCCAAGCCACCACTTGTGTGACAAATCGATGATTTTTCATTGATGGTATCCAATAAATATTGCAGCATTATTCTACTATTGATTGATCCCACAAGTTTAATAACTTAATTTAGGACTCCACCTAGTTCCAAACTTGTCATTTGTGAATGGAAAATTTACAAAAAGATAAGTAGGGTCTTCATTTTCTTTGTGATATAGGATACACATATCCGAACCCTCAAATCCCCTGCAATGCATCTTAAAACAAATTAAAACCCAATTTTGTAGTGTCAACCAAAATAATAATATTCTTTTTGGAGGTGCTTTGGGCCTCCATAACATTTTATACCACCAAATTATTTCAACATGATCATTTGCTTTCAATGATTGATAACCCAATTTAGCATGTAATTTTGAAGTGTTATAACTCCAGATATCATGTTTTCATTGATCTCAATCCTTATGTGAGGAGAATTGAGTTGTGAAATATAATGTGCCCAATGTTCATGGCATATAGCATTGAGATTCAAATCCTTTGCATAATACCAACCTTGTTTCCAGATTGTATTGGAGATCTCACTCATGATTCTATTTAAAGTGTAGATCCCCCTCTCTTGTAGAGACTTGACCATCACAAATATAAGATATTTGTCCTAGAAGCACCCAACAATAACATATTTTCCAATATAAGCCCCACTTTCAAATTTGACTCTCTAAGCAAGATGAGGGCCAATTACAAAAAATATATCAAGAAATTTCCCTATACTAATTGGAATAATTTGGAGTTGTCTTATGGCGAGAGAAAATTCGATCCCATATTGTCCCTAGTGCTATGTATTTAATTAGATATCAAAATATTCCTCCATAATGTTTGTGTACCAAAATTTCCTCTAGTACATATTTAATGAATATGATTCTTCCCCCTTGAGAAAGAAATTGACTGCACTAGGAAAATATTTGACTTTCCACTTTTTCCTATAACCACTTCTAGTTGGCGATACCATATTTATTTGGCTTGATGTTGTAGCTCAATTATTTGAACCCTTAATTTAATTAATGAGCTCGATAACCAAAAATATTTGTGACTTTTCTCATGGTTTCCAATAGAAAATTTAGAAAAACTATATAATTGATTTCTCCAAATTCAACCACATCCCTGTAGTTCTAAAAAAGTTTTGATGATCCTATTAAAACAATCACCATAAACTATGTTACAAAAATAGAAAATAAAGACATCGTTCACAAATAAAAGATGAGTAAGAAATGTATCTTGGCCCATTGAGATCCCACAAATAAGACATGATTGTTTGGCTTTGATTAATAGTCTACTAAGTCCCTTAGCAACAAGAAGAAAGAAGTATGATGAGATAGGATACCCATATTGAAGGCCTATGTAAGGCCTAAAATACTTCGAACCTGCACCATTTTTTAATACTAAGAAGGAAGAGGACATAACACACCTCATTATCCAATTCACCATTTAAATATCAAACCCAATATGCAATAGAATTTTCAAGAATGTCCACAAAAATTGATTGTATGCTTTCAAACGATCCAATTTCAATATAGCCATGGATGTTTCCTCTATTTTTATCGAGTGAACCTCTTCTTGAGAAGACTTAATGGCTTCATATATAATTCTTTCCTTTAGAATCCTAAATTGTTTCACAAATATCACACTCAAGAGTAGTGGATTAAAATGAACTAATATAATGTTTGCCCATAATCTTATATATGTCGCGACACAAGGAAATGGGCTGGAAATCCCCAAAATTACTTGGATAGACTACCTTTAGAATAAGGGAAATAAAGGTAGAGTTGTAGCTACATGGGTCCTTCTTTATTGATGAAATTATTCAATAACTCAAGGAATATATGCTCCTACAATGTCATAAGGATCTTCCAAAAAATTTGTAGTCCATGCATTAGGCCTTTGGGTTTGCCTTTTTGGAATGTTTTGATGATAACCAACAATTCCTCTATATTCAAAGGGTGAAATAAGTTATCATTCTCATCCTCCTCCAAAAATATACGAACATATTCTAGGACCTTGAGTATATAACATATATCCTCATGAATAGCAACCTTAAACATATGTTCGAAGTGTTTGATCCCAAAATTCACTTGATCCTTGAACTTTACAATATGCCCTTCCTCATCTAATAGGTCCAAAATAGTGTTAAAATTATTCTTGTGGTTCATATAATTTTGAAAGTACTTCATGTTTTGATTCCCATCCTCAAGCCGCAAAGCCTGTATTTTTAACCTCTAGTCCTTTTCATCATCTAATAATAACATAACTCATTGTTTTTCTAATGGTTTAAGATGAGTCATTTGATCAATTGATAAAATCCCACTAAAATGGAATGAAGCTAATTCCAATTCAATGTCATTGAGTTGTAATATCCTTTTTTTTCCTCCTATATCTATCCCAAGAAATTACCCTTTTCTTGAGGGGTTCCAAATTGTGTGAAAATTGTAAATGAGTTGGAATCTTAGACTCTATACTATAATGAACCTGTGATGTCACCACTAGATTTGTGTAGTCCTCCTTTCCCCCCAATTGGGATTATATTTGAATGGGTAACCTAAATTTAATGGGCTATTAACAAGTACCAAGAATATGAGAAAATGATCCAAAATAAAACCTTGCCAAACCAAGTTCTGTATTGTTTTATTTTTGCATTAAATTATGGATGAGTAAGAAATCTGTTAGTCATTTATAAATTGCCACTTTCTTAGTCCAATAGTTTAACCAGGTGGGGACAATCTCCACTGGCTCCAAATTGACCCATCCAACTCTTTCAAGATTATTTACAAAGTAGGTTTCCAATCTATCCTCGTTAGCATGGAGACCAAAAATTTCACATATAACAACAATGAAATTTGGGTCTCCCCCAATCATAAGATTGTTCACTTGCAGATAACTAAGCAAATTGTTTTTTGCTAGAATTTCTCCTTATCATCACAGGGATTGTAGAGATTTAATATATGAAAATCCAAGTCTATCTCTCAACTGTGGATGATGAGAACCAACCCATATGGCACTACAAAGGGATAATACCAAATGATAGTTTCTATAAAACCAATAATTAAGCCCCTCGATGACCCAAAATAATCAAGACCCATGAACTACCAACCCTTGACATGTTTTCAAATATTTTTACTAATATTATCAGCACAAACCATAGTTTCTTAAGGCAATACAATGTTTGGAGAATTAGATTCCAATAGCCTCTTGAGGGATAGAATTTTGAGCTTCCCCACCAAACCCTCACATTCATAGAAAATATTTTCACGGGGGAACATTTTTTAGGGTATTCTTGGCTTTAAGTACCTTGGATATTAGAATTTTTCTACAATGAATATTTGATCCCATTTGTTGTGAAATTCAAATGGTTGACTTCCGACCTATCTTATTAGCCCCCTAGAACATGGCAAGAATAACACTAACCTCCCATGAAGATGTACTAGATAATTGAGATCTGAGGAGGTAAGGTTCCTTGCTAATTGAAGTAAATGAGGCAGATGTAAAATGGACAATAACAGATGGAACTTTTGGGAGGGACATACTAGTCCTTGCTTCTATAATTGGGACATATGTTGAAACTCTAGATGATAAAGTGACATGAGTATTCAAGGGACAAGTAGGCAAAGGTAGAAAAGGGGAGGGAAGACTAACTCTAGTGCAATTATGACCTATGGAAGGAGGAATAAAATACTTACTCATTGAAAATACAGGCTACTAGTAGTCAAGTCTCAATTTTTTTTCTAATACATCCCATTGCGACTTCGTCAAGTCCATATATTCATACACCACATTTTCTTGGACCTTGTCTTACACCAACTCTACCATTAATGTGGAAAGATGAACCAAAATAATTCCAATAATTAGGCCCATTTGATGATCCTTAGGATGAGGTGTTAGTCCCTGATCAAATCCTAAATTTTCATTTTTGTTTTGGCAGAAATTCTTTGAAATTGTAACTCTACTTGCAATAATTCAAAAAAATCCCATGCATATCTTTGGTGTTTGATCATGAGGATTGTTTCTCCTTGCCTCCAATGACCCCTTTGTATTCAGATATACCACCCTTTTTCATGGAGAGTAAAGAAGAGGGAAATCCACCATTAGATGTAAGATTGTATGGTATTTGTAACATCTATGGGAACATATATATAGTCCAAGGCTTTCATGAAGGAAATGTTCTCCATTTACAATTTGAATGGTCTCAAATAGAATTTGTCTAACATCGATCTCAATAAAATTGTGAGCCATAATATGAAGATTATTATCCTTGAACCCCAAATCCCCATGATAAAATTACTAATGTAATTGCCAATAACCTTAAGGGTCACTTCATTCTATAACTCCAATGGTAGATTTGGTAGCTTAACTAAAACTAGAATAATTGTATCCATGATAGATCGAGCATCGAAGAAGGGATTCCATGTTTCACCCCCAACAAATTGTGGTATAGGAACCACCTCCGCAACAAGAGCTTATGTGCATCATCCTCATTCCTGAAAACAAATCCATATCAACCCATCAAAAAGAAATGGAAGATGGAGATGTAACCTAGGATAAGGCTCCAATTTTATTATGACCAAGAAATTATCAGTCTCATATTTACTCTATGCAAAAAGAACTTACCAACAAGAATTTTTAGGAGTAGATTTATAACTTGGTCCAACCACAAATCCTTTCCCACCACCAAAAAAATGTTGTGAACATGAAAGTGAATGTTTCTTTTTTTCTTTTGATCTTTTTGTGATAGAAAAGAACCAAGCACAAGCCCCCAAATTTAATCTAAATGGAGGCCCAAACCCATTTAACTCACCACCATTATATGTGAAATGTAATAGTAGTGCATTGGATAATGAATTCAGACCATTGATCGGGGTTGTAGAGAGCATGGATGTGAATATTATGAACTGCATTAATATTCCCCATTATGTCTACATGATGTATCAATCTGGAGGTAGAATCATTCGTTGAGGAATTTATCCGTACTAGATCTTGTAAGGAGTTGTTAGATACAAGTGTGTGAGGCATATCTACATACATTGTGTTGACCCTCCAATAACTTGGAAGAGAACCATAATGACCATCCACATTGAATTGAGCAACACACGAGGGATTTTTGTACATATATTTTATCTTCTAACAACAAATATTTCAAGTAGTCCACCAATTGGACTACGTCATTAGTGAGAAATGGGCCTATGTCAATGGTTGAAGTAAATGCCATGTGACCATACTTTAGTGTGTTATTCACCTAGAAACAAACCCTAGCCTCATAGTTGTTGAAACCATATCTCACCCTACAACATAACATTTATCTAATGAGAAGAGGATGATAATGTGTCTCAAGCACTTAAATTAGTACTAGAATGTCTTGTACAAAAACTATTTGTGGCTAAGTCTAGGCTTAAACAATGTCATCTCTATAAACCATATAAATGTATACAACTCTTTTTTTTTTGAATAAAATGATTCCATATAATTTTCAAGGGTATTCTATGTAGAAAAAATAGGGGCATTAAGAGTAGCCACTTGGACAAAAGATGTAGAATCTAGAACCATTTGGGGTTGTAAGAAAAAATGTATAATGTCTATTAATGATATTCTACAAAATAAAATGATTTAATCATTCTTCAAATGGACATAAAATTATAGTTAACATTTGGTGGGCCGTAAAAACATAAAAAAAATAAACATAAAACTAAAATCAAGGCTTGTAGGTTTCCACAAATCATGATAGGAAGCAACATCAATAATCATCCTTGTGTCTAGGATAGATAGTCATTGATGTTGGTGTTTGGGTCTAATCTCCTTCAATGGTAGGATTTTGATTGGGGGGGTTAGGATATGATTTTATCATATCCTTGTTACTCAGATTTATTCTCGACATATGAAATGGATTGTGATATTGTATGGAATTTATCATTATTTTGTTGCGAAGGAGGCCAATTGTGGCATTCCTTGTGTTCATGTGCAATATGAATTATCTTGTGTGAAATGTTTCCTACAAACGTGCGAGATTGACATAGTTGGGAGGACACAGAGTGCCCAAAGGGACTTTCATTGTGCATGTAAATTTCTTAAAAGAAATAAATTCTTGTGATCTCTACAAATGAACCAATTGCTACTCTAACTTGCTAACTTTCACTTAGATTCACAAATGAAAGTTGGATGATATTAGAGTGTCATCATGCTAAGGAAACTTGCCATTGTGTTGAATATTTTGAAATGAGCAGTAATTTGTGTTTCCATGTAAAAGCAAGATTTCAATAATTAACATGTTGCATGGTAGTGAGAAACCCAAGAGTGTTCGTTTCATAGCGAGGGAAAAATTATAGGAAATGGTTGTAAGGAGTACTGGAATACACATATGTTAGACTAACTTTGCATAATAAAACAACTAGAGAAGTTCTTGACAATCTTATTCTTGTTGTAGAGAGTGCACTAGGTTGAGGAAATTCTAGATATTGATGCTCTTGGTAGAGGAAAGCCATCCAAAACTAAATACTAAGCACAAATTGATGTCTTAGGCTCAATGAATGGATTCAAGATGGGTTGGTGCTAAAAAAACCAATTGTTTTTCTTTGAGGCTATTTTCTAGGATTTATTACATTGGACATTTAGTGAGATCATTTTTATTAACCAAGGGAAATAATTTTCTTATTGATATTTCTTGAATACTTTGGTGTATTGATATTTCGAGCCTTACCACTAGGAGGTCAAGGATTGCATTTCAAGCTTGAGAAACAAATCCTTTAGGATGAAGCCTTGCACTCAATCCAAAATCAATGTGTTTTTGTTGGCTATGTTGAATGAAACCTTCAAGGAAAAGCATATTTTCGAATCTTTAACTTGCACATCAAAAAGATTAATAACTATTATAATGGATCACTTAACAATTAACTAAGAGTTAAGTAGATTCCACCAATTTTTTAACACTATATTGTATAACCCGTGATCACTAGATTGAATTCTTATTGAATAATAGACCAATTCTCATTGAATGATAAACCAATTCTCATTGAGTCACATTTCTAAGTAAAATTGATCTCAACACTAACCATGATTTCCAAATGTTTTGTGCCATAAACGTTTCTTTTATTTCCCCTAACTAAATGTGAGAAGAAGGTTTGAAAATTTATATTGTTCAAACTTCCTTTTCCCAAAGGAGCCCCATTAGAGATACAATTTAGAAACATTTCCTTTCAAATTTTCTTGCCCTCCATTACATTAATAATCCATTTAACCTAGATCTCATTCCATCATGTATGTAATAATAATTCCGATACCTCCCAATCCTTGGAGGTATAACACATTCTCCCATTAATTTGGTAAGAACCTTTCTTGCTATTGAAAATAGACTACAAAAAGTCTTAAAGGATATTTTCAAGCCTCTGGCATCCCAAAAGAAAAGGGACCTAATTAGAGGAGAAATATATGTTTCATAACAGGGACAATAGTGAAAATGTATAACAAGGTTGTTAGTAATGATATTATTAACCAATTTTTCCACTTTTGAAATCATTTTAAGAGCTTCCCAATGTTCCCTTGGAGATGTTCCAATGGAATATGGGATACCTAAGGGTCTAAAAATTATATTTTTCTTCAATTAGGAGCAACCTATCTTAGAAAATGTTTTTGGGACTTCATCTTGAAATTTTCCCATAAAATTGAATATTTTCCATATGCAACTTGGGCCTAACACAATTTTAAAAATATGGATGCAATTCCTTATGTCATCCAAAATTTCTTTTTATTATATGAGAGTGAGGAGAAAAATCCTTGTGAAGTGGCCACTATCTAGTTAACGAGTTAGTTGATTGACATTTGGCTTAAAGAGCATGCATTTAAAAACCCCCTACAAGACTTTCCTATAGCCTCAAAATCCATAACAAATAACGCTAGTGTAAGTAGAAAACCTTATATGATTTCCTTGAAAATGCCAATCTCCTATGATTTGGCCTAGTTAATAATGAGACACACTTTATCCTTTGAAAAGATTCTCCAACGTTGGGGTTTGAATCCCATTGAACTTCAATAAATATTTGAGCTTAGCAATGTTATTAGCCTATTTACCACCCTTATGATGGAGGAGAAACCATAATCCAACTTACATGAGTTGCATACTTGAGACACACCTCTCATATCCTTGGAAAGACACATTTTAGTGCTCAAATAGTACATAAGTGTTGCAGAAGAGTGATGCATCGCTCTGATGTAGTGTACAAGGAGTGATGAATTTTTCCCCATCACTTTATATTCTTAGCAAGGAAGTGATAAAGGGGTCAATTTTCTAGAAATGTGGTCTCCAATATGATCAATTCGAATGAGGATAAGATGACTTATAAAGGGTCTAATAATTGGAGCCTTAAACTAACTTCTCTTATCCCTAGGTGTACATATGAATCCTCCTAAATCTATGAGATTCGTATATAAGGAATACCATTCTATGGGAGAGGACGAGACACAAAGACATATTGCAGTAAATGTTAGAGGAATTCTTAGGGGTAACCTCTTTGCATGTTCATGTGAGCACGGTTTCAGAATTAGCCAAGGATACGCAAATATCAAGGTGTCAGAAGGGGATGTTTACATCTAAGGTATAGCAATATAATAATTCCATATTCATTAATGTGAATTTCCTTATATTCCTCCCAATTATCATATCATTTGTTTAAATTTGGATTTTCTTGGAAAGTCTTAACATTATATCTAGTGAATATTTTATGCTTGGTAGGAGATTCAGGCGATGGACCTCCCAAATAAGTACAATTCAAGGCCCATATGACCATCCTTTAGCACATTTACACTTTATTTTTTCATTTGATGACATATTTTTTAGTTATAATGTGTTCATTAGGAAGGTTTAGAGATAATTTCATATTATGTGGCTAATATTATTTATTTGCAAAATATTGAGAGAATATTGAGTACATTTTGAAGATCTACAAAATGAGTGAATTTAGGGACTTGCTTCCTTCCATTGGATGCCACAGGATGGACCATTAAATGAATAAAATATCATGAAATAATTTATAGATTTTGGAGCTCCACTGGTTGAGAAAATCTAGGGATGTGTTCCTTGCTACAATATAAGCCATAACTTAATATTTAATAAATATTCCTATTGTTGGGAACCAGATCAACTTTTTGAGGGATTTTGGAAGGGAAAGCTACCTCCTTTTAAGGAGGATGCTTCCTCATCAATTTTTATAAGTATCAATTTGAACTAGCCTCTAGGGGCATGGATGTTTTGGTCTTCTTGTGAAGAAAACTTGTTATTTAGTAGTTCTACTTTCATTTCCACTAGGGATGTACTCAAATTGATGCTAATAAGGAAGTTTGGTGTCATTTTTAGCTTCTAAGGCTTGGTTTCCTTCGTAGGATTTTGAGTATCCTTGGGATTGGCCATCCTAGGAACCTCAAACCCGCATTTTACGATTTATTTATCTTCTTTGAATGCATTTTCACTTGCATTTCTTATTCTTGCATCTCCTATTTATGCACATAATATTCATGCTTCATTTGTTGTAGGTTAGATTGGTTAAATGATTGAAGTGGTATAGCAGGTAATTTATATAGTTACAAGTATGATTCATCCTTAGAATAGATTTTCAAATTCATATTAATCATTGAGCTACTTGGATTGATTTACTAGTTCACAATTCTAGAATTTCTGGAAGTATCATGTAGCAAAAGAACAATAAATTTCTACTAAATTTTAGCACCTGTTAATGAGTTTCTTTCGAATTGGTTCCACTTGGATTGAAGACTAAGAATATACCAATTAATAATACAATTATCCCCATAGAATTTTTACTTGATTAGCTTAAGCATTTTAGTGCTTAGATCAACTTATTAGTTCATTATTATGAAATTTCTTGCTTTTAGTAGTAAATTTATGCTGAATTTTAGCACGTGATAATGAAGGTTCTTGGAGTTTATTCCAGTTGTATTGAATCTTGAATAAATTGAAATTAATAAAAAAAATTACCCCAAAGTGTTTACATTTGATTAGCTTGGGAATTTGGCAGGTTAACTCAACAAACATGCTTGCTAGAAGTTTCTTATAGCAATAGAAAGTTTCCTGTAGCAATTTGTTTTTGAGCTCCTCCCTTACCTAGATTCACTCCAAGTTCATGCTAGAAGTAGATTTATAGCCTATGAATGCTCTGATACCACTTTGGTTGAGTTTAGGCTTGGTTAGGTTTCCATTTAGCTTTTACATAGCTTGCTTCTTGAATGTTGATTTCTACAATTAGTCTAAAGTTCCTTTCCACAATTTACTTTAAGAAAAGTGTGGTTTCCTCCTTGCTAGAGTAATCTAGGAATTTCCTTTCCTATAAAATATTATATATTTCCTTTAATTCCATTTCATTTCTAGAAAGATATATTATATTTGTTTGGTTGTCATTTTCTTATTTCTATTTACCTTTTACTACTTAGGACTGGTGGCTTACCCATATCTTTGCTTATTTGAAGTTGTTTCATTGCCTTGTTTCACCTACATCAAAGGGTGTTAGACTAGGAAGAGGAAGGTGTTTGTTTCACATATAATGCTAGACCCTCCTAAGTTTGTACAAACTCTAGATTGCTAATTAAAGTTGGTAGTCTTGGGGGTTGCAACATTCTTGTTGCAATACCGAGGCTCATCACTAAAATCCTTGTTTTTGATGAGTATGTAGGTGTGAGAAGCTAGGACAAGGTCTCTAAGACCTAAAGCAAAATTCCAGGTAGATACATTGACCTCTGAGGGTAAACATATGAAAACCTCTTTCCCCACCTATTAGTATGTGAAAAAGTCCAGATCTAGGGAGTATATTGGATGATTCACTAATGTAGGAGGATCTTTGTAACATTTCAAAATTGATAGTCTTAGAATTTGATGAAAACATTATCATTGCATAAATCTTAGTGAGATGATTCTGATGCCTTTGAATGACCAAAAATCAACTAGTATGCAAAATTTATCGCATTCTAAAGTTTTCTCCAAACAACAAAAATATATCTACATTGCTGACACATGGTAGGCCGAGATGCTGATAGTTGGTAGATTGAGATCTTGACACATGGAAGGAAGCGATGCTAACAATTAATAGGCTAATATACTAACACGTGGTAAGAAAATATGTTGATAGGTGGTAGAATAAGATTTAGACACATGGAAGAGTTTGTATGATGATGTGGTAATCAAAGGTTATATGGTAGTAGTGATGTG
Organism: Pinus taeda; assembly: GCA_000404065.3. NCBI lineage: Eukaryota > Viridiplantae > Streptophyta > Pinopsida > Pinales > Pinaceae > Pinus > Pinus taeda. Next base: position 28,217 of record APFE030777757.1, read on the forward strand.
GCATCTGATCAATCCTTGATGTGGAATGACATGTCCAAGAGAACAGCTGGCCCAATTGGAATGTGACACATGGACCAATCAAAGGGACCCAAATGACACCTTGAAGAAACAAAATGGTTTGGGTCAACCATGTAACAAATTCTATTTAAACCAACATAGGTGGAGCTAGTGCTGGTCAACCCCATGACTATCGGAATATAAAACACCATGTGCTACTGGTAAACCACACTCAATAGCTATGACATGTGGTGGGAAATACTATTTTAAATAGTATGGTTACATTGGGGGTTAAAAATGGAGGTCCACAAAATCGACTACAGGACCTCCCTCCAAATAGTTACAACAAATTTCCAACATTCCATAATGCCCATTTGTGATTGGGCCATGTCATATGGAAGGTTTAATTCAAGAATTTGCAATCTAAACAAAATTCCACCCTAGAGGTTTGATCCTAGGCTAGTTGGAAACATACATATATTATAACACAATGCACAAACCAATGCACTACGAGGTTACGTTTGAATGGGCTGCAACACAAATAGGTTTTGATTCGAATGTTTTATGTTGATTTGAAATTAAAACCAAAGTGAAACCCTAATAATTCAACTCAAGTTGGTTGATCACCTAATTTTTTTAAACAAGATGATCACTAGTGCGTTGCAACGTTGGATGGTGACTAAAGGATGGACTTTGATCATTTAAAACTTTGTTAAGTTCATGTAATCAATTAAATAACATAGATTTTAGAGAATCTTTGATCCGGATTTAAACAGGAACGCAACAAAATACGGAGATAGCCATATACACAAAGATGCAGCGGAAACAATGCTTCATTTCATTAATGGAAAATACCGAAATATGCTTACAACCAGAAATGGAAATAAACCAGCTAGGGCGATGGTAGATTATCTCTGAGAAGAGATGTGGTTACTACATGCCTCTCAATTGTGTTACAATGAGGCTCGGAGGCCTATTTATTGTTGAGAAACAATGAAACACCCTTCACATCCCAAAACCTAACCCTAGAAGATGAAACGCCAAATTGTGGGCCCCATTTGGGTAAATTGGTACATCAATTTCCCGGGGTCGTAACTTTGGCATATGATCTCCGTTTGACGCGTACGATAGCTCGTTAGAAAGACCTATCCGAGAACTACCACTTTGGGAAGGGAAACATTGCTCCATGGACCGATGTTGCCCCAGATTTCCCAAAAAACGTCGTTTACGGCCTCAAAACGGCTCCGGAAGTTCAGGACCCGAAAAACTGCTAAAAATAGTAAGTTGTGCTACAATTAAGGAAACTGAAAATGTTGAAAGAGACAATGATGGGGGTCCAAATGGACTTGGTAGGTGGCCACCAATATCCACCTGGATCATTCCTCCCCCCTTAGGAAGCAATGGCCCCCATTGCGTTGAGTTCCTCCATCTGCTGAAATTGTTCTGCACTATCTGATGTGTCCAGTAATGGTGGGAAGCATGGTCGATGACGGTCCACATTGAACACTTGGTGCAGGTGAAGGAATGGAGGAATGCTATGCCCCAAAGCATTGTTCCCCACAAGCTTGGTACTGCTGTAAGGACCATGTTGGAGTGGTCTGAGCTTCTGATGGGTTCTGGTAAGGCGTTCTTTCTGTCGATGCAACCAGACTTTGTTGCCCACCTGAAGCTTGTGTGGTACCCCT
>APFE030777757.1:43945-63813 GCA_000404065.3 Pinus taeda
TCGAGATATGGTGTAGTGAAGAGAAATAAGGCTCCAACATATCAGTATAGATGAACATGTCACCGACATTTTGATAAAGCCCCTAGGAAAGGTCAAATTCCTAACTTTCTGAGCATGACTTGGTGTCTTTCAGAGACCCTCTTATGAGGGTCGAGTATGATGTATTGAGCTTTGGGAGCTACATAGGAGTGCAGGGTACTTCTTGGAGTGACATGTGACCACAGGGCGACTCACCATCCCCTTGTGGTGCACTATGTTTAGGGTAAAGGTTCAACCTTCCCCGTGACACCCCATAGTGACTATGGAACAAGATGATTAGTTCTCCTGTGGGCCAAGATGATTCATTCTCCGTGGTGATTGTGGAACAGGATAATTAGTTCTCCTATTGGCCAAGATGATTTGTTCTTCGTGGCAGCTGCGGGACAAAATGATTAGTTCTCCTGTAGGCAAGGATGATTAGTTCTCTGTGGCATCCATTGGACAAGATGATTCGTTCTCTTGTGGAAAGGATGATTAGTTCTCCTATCGAGGCATCCTACCCATGCAGTCTGGGACCCATGGGAAGTACCTTTCATGTGATCAATGAGCTAGGAAATGAGGATAGGGACCATAGTAGTGCTATCGATGGACGAATTGCTGTATCTACCATACTCCCTATGCTAGGATGACCTCCATTGATCTAGGATCAATGATACTGATCTAGGATCAATGATACTGATCTGGGATCAGTGAGAGTGGTTCACACTCTGAGATTGACTTCGAGTTAGTGGAGGATGGTATGATACATCCTCAATCATTTCTTCTTCTTCATAGTTTGAGTAGAGCAGATCAGAGCAAATTAGAGTAGAGTGGGGTCAAGCTGTACAATACAGTGCATTTGATGGATGGATAGCAGTGACGATCTGACGGATTATAGATGAAGTTCTCCCTAGCTGAGGGGAAGTGTTAAAATTGGAAACTAGGGCCAAACTCTATGTGGATCACCTTATTTATGGCTTATGATATCTTTCCTAGATTTCTCTCATCGAGAGGTGTAGGATTGATCTAAAGATCATCCGATTCTGATAAGTATTTATGGAGATATGAATTTATTTTGATTATGGACAAATTGTCAAGGTCGGCCAACAAACTTATGTAGGCTCAAAAGCCCAACAATCACATCTATTCACCCTCAACGTTTGCATATAAATACAAGGAGCCTCCTCCTCATTTGGACAATTCATTCACTCATCTTCTCTCTCTCTCTCCTACGCATAAAAGGAGCCTCTCTCTCTCACACATGTGGCTGAAAGGAAGATGTCCTAGGGCAAGGAAGACGCAGAAAGAAGGATGCTAGGGCAACATGTCATCTCTTTGACTAGCGTTGACCATCCAGAAGTGCGTATTGGGTGTGGTTGCCTCTCCTAGGCAGGCCACAATTTTTGGCATGAAATTCGAGGTGATTTGACCTCTGGTTTGCCCAATGTTGACTGCCCTAGTTTAGGGTTGCAAGTTGACTTCAAAAATCTGCAAATTGACTGTACTTTTGGGGCTGTTCAAGGGTTGTTTCTTCAGGTTGTTCGAGAACAAGTTGACTGGAAATTGACCAAGCATTTTAGAGGTCAATTTCAACTAGTTTGACCAAGTTTGACTTTGCTGATCTAGGGTTTGCTGCTACTGATATAAGATTATAGAGTTCAGATTTTGTACTATTTCTCGCTGATGAACTATTGAAGATAAAAGAATATTTGATCAAAGGGTTTCCTCGCATTGGGGTTTGTCCCTAGCTAGTCCCACATCTTGTGTCTCTTGTCTTGGCTTGTTTTCCGTTGATCATTTAATGTTCTATCTACACTTTACTTAATGTATATGTGATTGCTAATCTGTGGGTAATAAGAAGAAAAATAAGTAAACTGCTCTAAGCATAGAACATACGATAATTTAACAAAACAAGAACACAACAAATTATAGATATTACCATAAATACAGAGATGCAGTAGAAATAACACTATCTCTCATTAATATCAAATAATGAAATATGCTTACAAACAAAATGGAAATGAGACAAGCTTGGGCGATGATAGCTTATCTCTGAGAAGAGATGTGGTGGGTACATGCCTCTGAACCGAGTTACAATGAGGCTCAAGGGCCTTTTCATTATTAAACAATAAGAGAAAACCCTAAATAACCAAAACCATAACCTGAGGAGATGTAACACCAAGAGTTTATGGGCCTCGTTGGGGTTAGTTGGGCAACCAACTTCCTAGGGTCGTAACTTGGTCATATTATCTCCGTTTGACGTGCATGATGCCTCGTTGGAAAGATCTCTATGAGGACTACAAATAAAAACATGATTTCAAGAAATCACTTGGAGGAATATTGCCAAAAAACGTCATTTAGGGCCTCAAAACGGCTCTAGAAGTTTAGGACCCAAAAAACTGGCAAAAATAGTAAACTGTGCTACAATTAAGGAAACTGAAAAACTGAAAGAAACAATGGTGGGGGTCCACGTGGAATAGGTAGGTGGCCACCAATATCCACCTGGATCACATTTTGTGTAATGTATAACCATTGTGTGGAAAAGTGTTGAGAGAGGAGAATTTTGTACAAGAAAATGTTGTCCATAAGAAAAGAGGTAAGACATGAAGAACCCGTTCAAAGTCCACATTTAATGAAGGCCTTTTGCTAAGGAACAAGTGCAAGGTATACTGCTTCCATTGCAATATGAGTGGGAATTAGAATGAAAAATGTAAAGTGTCTAAAGCTTCACCCAAAACTTTGTCAAAGAATTGACAAGAAAGTTATACAAGCATCGAACGAGAAGGAGGTAGTAGATGAGAAAGTGGAGCACACAATAAAAATACAAGAGATAGTCCCATAGATATGTCCTAAAGAAATTGAGTTGAGAGAGGAGGGTGCATTAGTCTAGTTGGGTAATAAATGGGTAGCATATTTGCATAACTAGATATAAAAATTTGTAATTAAAAATGCTGTAATGATGGCCTCTTATGAAATAATTTTGTGTAACATAGTATTCTGTATTAAGCCTTATGAGTATGTAATTAGTGAGATAGGTTAAACTCTTTATGTAAGCTTTTGGGGGACCAAAATCCCTTTTTGTAGGGAGGTTTGATCTATGAGGATATTTGCAACACTTTAGAATTGACAATATTAGAACCTAACAAGAACATGCTCATTGTGTAGAGCTCAACGAGATGATTTCGACTCCTTTTCAATGACCAAAAATGGACTTCGTATGCAAAAGTTATGGTCTTCTGAAGTTTGTGCCAACTTGAAAAAGGATGTATACACCATTGACATGTGGCAGGTCGATATTTTGACACTTGGAAGGCCAAGATGTTGATAGGTGGTAGGCCAAGATGTTGACAGTTGGTAGGATGATGTGTTTATAGGTGGTATGTCAAGATGCTGAAAAGTTGTAGGATGTGATGCAAACATGTGGTAGAGTTTGTACAATGTTATTATAGTCAAAGGTGATATGGAATCCAGTCAATGATTTATGTGGCATAAAAAGGCCGAGATCATAGTTGGTCCAATGGGCATGTGACACATGGCTAATCAAAGGGATCCACATGGAACCTTTGAGCACCGAAAAGGTTTTGGGTCAATTATGTAACAAATTCCATTTCAACCAACACATGTGAAATCATTAGGGGTTGACCCCATAACCACTGGAACAACAAACACCATGCATAACTGTAAAATAAAATGAGAAATACTATTTTAAGCATTATAGTTACATTGGGCGTTAAAAATGGAGGTCCGCAGACTTGACTGTTAGACCTGCCCCCAAATAGTTACAACGAATTACGAACAATCCATCATGCACATTTGTGATTGGATCACACTATATGAAAGGTTTGATGTGAGAATTTGTAATCTAATCAAAATGCCACCTCGTGGGTTTGACCCCAGGCCGATTGGAAACAAAAATATACTATTAAACAATGCATGAACCAATGTGACATAAGGTCACATTTGAATGGGCTATAATGCAAATGGGTTTCCTTTGAATGTTTTATGTTGATTTGAAATTAAAACCAAAGCACAACCACTATGATTCAACCAGAGTTGGTTGAGCTCCCAAGTTTTTATAAACAGGATGATCACTAATGTGCCACAAATTTGGATGGTGACCAAAGGCCAAAATATGATCATTTTAAACTTTTTCTAAGGCTATGTAATCAATTAAATAACATATATTTCAACCCTATTTTTGGACAAGGGCATAGACAAATTTCATAGGCTTTTGGAGGCTTTTTGGATAGTATCAAAGAATAAGCCTGAGTATTGGAGGCTTGATGTTCATGTAAAATCAATTTTTGGGAGCTTAATAAAAGAGGCCAGTCACCTGGAGACAGGACCTACAGATGTAGTCGTCCACATTGGATGGACTCTGTTATCACTTGGGTGTAATTCTTGTTTCCTTATATTCTCTATAATTATTTTAATTGTGACTTCATTAATGTCCTTTAAGCTTGATTATACGTTAAATCATAGTTAGTTATTTAACATGCATCCATTAGTGATTTTGGTCTAGATCATTTTCCCTCGATCTGTACACATCTAGGTTTAGTTTTTAGAGTGTTTATCTCTTAGACAACATAAGGGAGCCTACACTTGGAGGGGCTCAGAGGATAAAATTTAATGGGTTGAGACACTCCTTAAAATTATTATTTGAAATTGCATTATTTATTGCAATTTGGTGATTAAAGCATTCATAAACATAGTGACCCAAATAATTGCATCATTTCAATGGTTGATCCATTCAACACATCCACTAGGGATGGGTTGTAGGGATAGAATCCACTTTATGGCCTAGACATAAGTTGGGTTATTTAAGGAAGAAACATGAAGGAAATATCTTTTCATTTTGCATTCTAATCTAAGTAGATTCTCATGAAATGCGGAACACATATTAGGCCAATGATTAGAGAGAGTAGGTTCCCATAGTTCTTGGAATTTATTTTTTTTAGTTAAACAAAGGCGTTTTTTTTTTCTATATAACATGGCTTAATCAATATCTTTTCAGAACTTTGTACTTTTTTGGAATATGATACCAAGTAAACCACATATTAGACAATTCATTCCTTTCCAACTTATTAAGTTCCCATATACTAGCCTTGGACTTAATGCTACTATAGATCATTTTATCTCACTAAAGAATTAACATGGGATTCAAACCATTTTTTTAATTTTGGGTCTTGGCATTATTGAAGTTAGCTTCTCATTCCTATGACTCGTGATTGGAAAATCATAATCTCCATGTTCTTTTGACTTGTTTGAGGCTTTAAATGTTGCCTCCTTTAAATTAGGCTATTTTTTTCTCATCTCATATGTAGTTGAAATTCGAAGAAGCCCATATATAGTTAATTTATCCAAGTCCTGCAGTTATTCTATGGTAAATACCTTTGCACCAAGTATAGAGGGAAGAGGTCTTTACCCCTTTTGTACAAATATAACTTTATTAAGCTTTTTACCAAGTCCTTTGATGATATTTACAATAACCACATCTACTCTAAGAAATAAAATTGCTATACTCTCATATTTATTTGTTTTTAAACCTTCAAATTGCATTATGTGAGCTTGAAATTTTGTACAGTTTACCTTAATATTTCCTTCATATCTTCCTATAAACATGTCCCACATGGATTTAGCCGATTCACATTGCATAACCTTAACAAACTTTGATTTTACAAGACCACACATATTAACATTCATAGATTTTGCATTATTCTACCTATTCTTCTCACTGGCTTCATTGGTTGGAGTAATTTAAGGAGTTTGGTATCCATCTACAACAATTTTTCAAACATCTGTAGGTCCAAGAGACATTAGATAGGTCCCCATCTATATCTTCTAGAAGGCATAATTATTTCCATTTAAAAATGAAGGCTTGTGTTACAAGCCATTTTGTCACATGAATGCAAAAGGCCTGAAAACATGATCAATCAACATCCTTGAACACTTTGTCATAATCCCTTTGCAAATCCCTAAGCATCACATCTCCAAAAAGTCTGAGTTTCTAGGTCTATCTGCTAACAAACCATGATTTTAGACCCAGTGCACTCTGCATGCTTGTCTACTAACGTTGGGTGCAAGTTGCATACCTGACCACCAATGTTGATCAGTGCAGGTTGCTCCATTCTGTAGGTGCGTTGCTTCTAGAATTTCGGGAAAATTAAAAAATATTTTTGAATCTTATCCTTCTAGAAGCTTCTAAGGTGCTTTTAACCATTTATCATTGATAGAGATCTAAAATTCCTATCTGATCCTACTCTAGTGGTCTTATCTCTTATCCCTTGGGCTTATCCTCCCTCATAAGTGGATCTCAAGCCTAAATTGATAAATCATTAACTACCATTTCACCCTATAAATTTATTGCCTCCCATGGAGTCTGGGTTGGCTTTTGGAGATTTCTAGTGCCCTCATGCTGCTACTTTTAGCTTAAGGAATTGCCATCCATTTCCATTAGGGTTGATTGTGAAGGTTTGCTTTGTGGCAAGGAAGGACAAGACAATTAGGGAGACATATACAAAGTCAACTTCTATATATGGTTGTAACTCTCTCCTTTATTTATTAATACAAAAAGCACTCTGTTTTCCTATACTTGTGTCATGGTGATGCTTATGTATTTCAATGCCATGTTGACTCATTGAATAGAGATATTGGAATATGCTATGTGGATATTGTAGTTCTTTTGCTTGTTTTAGTCATTGTTGCAAGTTTCATTTATAGCATGTGGAGCTAGGATTGAAGCTTACAAGTGAAGAGAAGAGGACGACTTAATACAAATTCTAGGTATGTCTCTTTTCCTTATTCTAATCTCTCTAAGAAAAACTTAGATCTTTTTGTCCTCTGTTGTTCTAGATTAGACCACTAGATCTAGGGGGTTCATTTTTGTCCACATAAGTGAATTTTCCATATAGCAACTTATTTGAATAAGAACCTTCTTGGCTAGAAATTTTCTTGTAGGATCCTCCTTTTAGTTAATAAACTATCTCTGAAGGAACCCGCTCTGATACCAATCAATGAATATAAAATAATACTAATAAAGGGGGGGGGGGGTGAATTGGTATTATTTTGCCTTGAATAGACTGATCAATGGCTCACAATTTAGTAGATAATAATTTCAACTAAGGTATATGGAATATAGGAAAGTATTACAAGCCCAAAGATTTTCTCCTCGCACATTATAGCTAGGTGAACTATTGACACCATCATAATTTATGACCTAGAATAGTCAAGAAGCCATTAATCATTGCAAAAACAAAATGATATTTTGTTGAAAATAGTTGTAAAATGTTGCACTTATTGTTGGAAACAAGCCATAGAGGATATGCACCACAAGAACCCCTTCAATCCTAGTAATTTTGTAGTAGAAATAGAGAGAGTACATTGATACATCAAATGCATGGAGAGTTATGGAAACCAATGGGTAGGCCTCAATTTCCACTATCCTATGATGTGGCTACCTACCCAAAGATATAAAAAATAGTACAACATGAATAGGAAGGAAGAGGTTTCTTGTTGGAGGGAGGTTGAAAAGAGAAAAGTTACCATCATACCCATGAAGTAAGGGAATTTTACTATAGTGTCAATAATCTCCATTGCAGCCACACCTTTTAGATTTAGACTATATACCTTGTTGCATAGGGACATGCAATACTTTTGTTTTGGGGGAGATGATGGGCACCCAAATTAACATTCTTTTATCACCCATCCAACACATTTTTGAGTACCTTGTTCCCATTTTATACCACCCTATCACTTATTTTTCCCATATTGATTCATTTTTGTCTAGGTACGATTATATTCCAATTATGACTTTATTGTTCATTCACATGTATTTAGAAAGGTACTTATCTTTTTATGCTAACCTGTGAGAATTTGTAAGAACCACTTCAGGAAGGCTCTACCAAGTACTCTTGAAGTAGTAGTAATGGATAGTTGTTGCAATACTCTCGTGTGTTTTTGAGACACGTGTAGATTGTAGTAACACCCTTATATCATTTCCAATAGCTTAGGTACCTCGTTGATGCAACATGGTGTTAAAACTCCCATTGCTACAATATAAATAAAGAGTGGGTTTTGCAACTCTTGCTCTAGTAACATGAATACAAGGAAATATCTACAACTCTAGTTACTGCAACATAAACATGGTTTAGTGTTGCAACACATCGTTGCAACATGATATATTGCTGTGATGCAACTTTGATTACTATAACACTATAGAGCACAATGATACAATCCCATTTTTGAAATATCATAAAGTATAGAGATACAAAACCATTGTTGCAACATTGCAAAACCAACATAAGCAATGTTGCAACATGCGTAAGCTTGGTACTGCAATGTGCCTAAGCCTAATGTTGCAACACACTAATAGTTATTTGTCGAGGATAATTGTTTATAGTCAAGGAAAAATGGCACATCACACCTCTAGCCAACCTCCATCCACAAAACTATCATTAGTGAATTGTAGGAAGACCATTTTACTACCTAACGAAGAAAGTGACAAGAGGTAGTTGGTTGTGTTGATATTTTGCATAACAATGGGAGGTATTCCTGCATACTAAGAGGCCTCTTGAATTAGCCAAGTAAAATTATGAAAAATAAATATAAATTTTAATTTTTTGGGGTTCGTCCCCATCATCAATGGGTGTGACCCTTGGTCAAACCCGCTTGAAAAGTATAAATACACATGAATTTAACATATTTTCGACCACCAAAAAACACAACATCATCTACAAAAGAAATATTCACACATGTGAACATAAAAGGTGTGAAGGATTTGAAGCTTGAATGAGTTTGACTGAATCCTAGCTTGAACAAAAGCTGACCATTGATTGAGGCTGATAGCACGGATTTATGACAACATACTTTTATCGTATGATGAGTTGAATGGAGATTGACCACATGCCAAAATTTTGACATCTGATCAATGTCGACTATTTTGTTATTGGGTGGTTTGACTGGATAATATTTGACCAAGTTTGAATGGTATTTTGGGAATTATTTTTTGCACATATTTCTAGACAACTTATGCAATTTTTAAGCTTACTGAAGAAAAATTTCTCCTAGAAGAAAAGTAGTTGGGTTTTCTCCCAAGTTTGCATTTCTCTAGGAAACTTCAATGTCTCTATTGTGCATGACTGCCTCTTTATGTTCCTACTATTTTTTATTATATTAGCATTAATATTGTCTGTGTATAATTGCTCAATGATATCAGTGGATTGTAAGATAATTTGATAAATATCATTAGGAAGTAATTATCAAATAAGAAAATCAAATTCTACTATTCATTCTTAGAGATAATTTAACATGGTTTCAAAGGTTTGTTGAATGAGAAAGCACTAAGTTAGCCTAAGAGACAAGTGTTCAATAAATTGACTATCTTTACTTTCTACCCAAGATTCACAATGGAAGGAAAGGTTCAAAAAGAAGTTATTATAAGGCCAACGGGAGCTAAGTAGAACATATTTATTTTCGTTTCTTCAGGTACTATTACAAATAGTATTGATGTTTGGTTAATTGATAATGCTACCTCTAGGCACATGACTAGTTTTCAAGAAGCTCTCACATATTTGATAGAAATAGATTCAACATTATAATTAGAACTTGTAAACAATGACAAGTATGAAATAAAATAAGTTGGAGCAACCAAATTTCAATTGGAATATAAAAGTTCTTTACACATGAAAGAAGTTTTATTTGTACCAGGCCTGAAGGAAAATCTACTCTCTATCTTAGCATTAGGAGGTAGAGGTTATAAATTTTCATTCTTGGATGGAAAATTCTTATAGGGCCTAAAAATTCAAGCATGGAATCAACATAAGTGATTGGTGTTCGAGAAGGAGGACTATATAGATTGATATGACGACCAACCCAAAGATTGGTTGATAATTGTATCAATTTATGTGGGCTATGACATCAAATATTTTCTCACTTACACTACAAGGCTTTACCAACATTAAGAAAAATGGTTACGTGTCTTCTAGAACTTCACATTGAGCATCATAGCATCTACAAGAGTTTTGCTCTTGGTGAAAATACTAAAGGATATTTTCCAAGCACTGATAGTATATCCAAGGGGGTCTTGGATCTAGTATATTTAGTTCTATATGGGCCAATGATTACAACCTCCTTGGGTGTCTACTTATACTATGTAACATTCATTGGTGTTTTTTCTCGAAAGACTTGGATCTACTCTATGAAGACTAAGGATGAAGTCTTCAATAAGTTCCAATCCTTCTAGGAAAAAATAGAGAATTGATAGGAAGGAAAATCAAAGTCTTGAGATAAAATAATGGAGGAGAGTACACTTCCAAGGACTTCAATGATTTTTGCAAGGAGGAAATAATCAAGAGGAAGTGGATTGTTCCTTACAATCCTAAAAAAAATGGAGTAGTAGAAAGGAATAACAAAATCATTGTGGAAGAAGTAAAGGTGATGATTCATGATCAAGATCTTTTGATCTTCTTATGGGAAGAGGTTGCTAGCATAGCTGTTTATGTCCAAAATCAAAGTCCTCATTGAATATTAGAAGACAAGACTCCTAAGGAAGCATTCACAGGAATAAAACTAGAAGTCAGTCATTTCAATATATTTGGTTATTCATTATATGTTCACTTGCCTAAGGAGAAGATAAATAAGTTGTAACATTTTGGGAAGAAAGGTATCTTCATAGGATATTGTGAGACTTAAACAACATAGTAGATCTACATTTCAGAACAATGTCAAATTGAACTGATCAGAGATGTTACCTTTGATGAAGAAGTGGAATTTAGGAAATATAAAGAGTACTACATGGAGATTGATGATGAGGAGCACGAGTCTCCAAAGTATTTAGGTACGGGTCCCTCTAAACAAATTACTCATTCTTAAAAATATTAGGAGGAGTCAACAAAACTAGCAGAACCTTCAAGAGATGTTGTTGTAGCCAGGAAGAGACTAGCATGGCTTCATAATACTCTATAAGATGTAGAAGGACTTGCAATTCCAGAGGTACATTCATTGAAAGTAAATTACCTTAAAGGTATTCATGTTATATGGAACTAATGAGTCAAATCCTTGATTGTGAGCCCTCCAATTATGAGGAAGAAATATGCAATCAAGTTTGGAAGGATGCCATGATGGAAGAATAGTCCATTATGAAGAATGATGTGTGGGAGATAGTTTTGAGACTAGAAAGGAATCGATGGTGACTTTTAAATGGATTTGTAAGATCAAGAATGCAGTGAATGGTAGTGTAAAAAAGTATAAAGTGATGTTAGTAGCAAGAGGGTTCTCCCAGAGAGGGAGTATATTATGAAAGATAATAACTAAAGTATTCACTTTAGGAGGATGTTAAATTATAGAACAAGACACTAGAAAGATAATATCTAAAGGAATAAGAACAATAGATAATTTATATGTATTGAAGAAAATTTCCAGAAGAAATAAGAGATTGTAAACAATCTCTTCTTCAAATCTCAAATGAAGGGAGAAAGATCCAACTGCTGGCATAGAGGACTAGCACAATATTAGGGGGTGCTAACAATATTTGTATAGTATCTTGATGATTTGATGGACATTAAAAGTAGCAATAGCATGGTGCATGAGAATCCTCATACATGTTTAGGACCATAGGAAAAGCATACCTATTGGAGCTATAATCCGCTCAGGGGGAGATGTGAGGGAGATATGGTTGCATCTAGGATTTCAAGGCTTGTAAGTTATTTTTCACTCATTTCTTGTAGTAGTTGCACATATTGTAATTATGGGTGGAAATGCTATCTGCCTTATTATACATGTTCATGATCATGTTTTTTCAATATGGTTGAAAAACCATAGTGAAAGTCATGGTGTATGACATGCATATTAATGAGTCATTTTATTTCAACCTTGTAAGCATCAATGAGTGCAATGATATCATCATTGGGAATGTCTTGGAGAGAGAGAATTGAATGGAATACAACCTTATATCTCATAACTGAGCCATGTACTCACATTGCATATCAATATCATATTTCAGTAATTGGTTGAGTTGTCATAGGCATGAAGAAAGGTGAGTCATATATGGGCATTTTGGAGTCTTTGATGTAAACCCTACACATATTTCATTGAAATGATGTCCTCTGTTGAGTGATGTGTCTTTTGTCTATATAAAGTCATGCAAAAGAGTTATGAGTCTTGTTGGTTGGTCTAGACATGCATAACAGAGTCATAAGAGCTATTTCAACCATTTTTCATTGATATTACCTTGTATCTAAGTCATAAAGCCCTAAAATTTTATTGTATATTATTTTTTCATGGGTTGTATGAAGCAATTGGTCAGTTTGTGGAAATAAGGAAAAGGAAACAACAAAAAGTTTTAAACAATAGTGTGGAGAAGAGTAGTGTAACCCCACTACATTTTCAAGGGGAGCTTTTTCAACAAAGAGAAAAACATGGTGTTAGATAGAAAATTTGATTTCATATTGGTGTATTCAATATGAAAACATGGTGCCACCATTTTCCATTGTTGTCAACGGGGAAGAGTGACACAACCACTCACAGAGAATGGAGAAGTGACTAGTCAGCCTGTAGAGAAAAAGATCAATTGGGTGTTTGTGGCTGCCATTTGACGTCAATTCCAAAGGGGGAGAATGTGGAAATATGGTGCTAGTTAGGTTGGAATTGATGATAATAGGTCAATAAGCTTGTGCACGATGATTAAGTGGTTGTAGAGGTCGCTGAGACTTGTACAAGTTCTGAAGCTTGTAATGATGTTTGGCGTTTGCTAATGTTATAAAGTGTTGCAGTAGAGTTGCAAGAGTAAGTAGAGGTTGGAAAATATTTGGGGGTGCTTAGAAAGGTGACATAGAAGTGTGGAAGAGTTATGGCAAGAGCAAGTATAATTTTCCATAAGTTAGAGAAACTTTCGTAGGATGATAACTAGCATAGAGAAATGATTTCAACAATAGGTGGTTGTAGAGGTCATTGACGATTGTACAAGTTTTGAAGCTTGTAATGATGGTTTGGTGTTTGTAGATGTTATAAGGTGTTGCAGTAGAGTTACAAGAATATGAAGAGGTTGGAAAAGCTTTAGAGGTGCTTGGAAAGGTAACGTAGAAGCGTGGAATATTTTTGGAAAGAGAAAGTATAATTTTCCATAAGTTATAGCAACTTCCTTAGGATGAAAACTAGCATAGAGCAATGATTTCAACAACCTTGCTGGGTGACCACTCTATATTTGTGATGATCATCATTGGATAATAGTTCTATCCCCATGATGATTCCTGTAGGTGAATAAAAATGAAAACCAAGGGCCAAAACACTAAATTTCCCAAGGTAAATCATGCGATTGAAGGGGTTCAATGTCTACTTGACTTTTCAAAAAAATCCATCAACAACTTTAAGGTATTTTCCAATGGTAATTAGCAAGTTGACCTGGTTAAATAAGCAAGGTGATTAGACAATTTGATGTGCAACTGAGGGTGATCAATCTGAGCATTTTGAAGACTACTTTCCCTGTGGATCTATCTGGATCTGAACATGGATCATTCTAATTTCTCAAACACTAGCACACATATTTTATGTTTTGGTTTCTTTTGAATTGTTCTGGCTTAGGTCCAAAGGATCAAATACGTGATTGTTAAAAGCATAGTGTGATGGTGCGTATGCAGTCTCTGAGACACCTATGCATAAGGAAATTGATTTATTCGATTTTATTAACCATAATATCATTACAAACATGAAGAATTCTAAGCCTATATACATTAATGGTTCAATTTGTAATAAGAAGAGATCTAATCTAGCACATTAAAATATTAATAGGGAGCTTGTTCACTTCTAATCTAATGTATATTCTTTTGAAGAGTGCATTGAAAAGAAAATGGGTCTATAGGTGTGAGCATAGTAAAATGATGTGTGATGGAAACTCACATTTAGTCAATGGTAAGGTATGATGTATAATTGAGATCGATTTAACTCATTTGATCTAGTGTGAGTTATGTCACTATCTCGTAATGTAGCGTGATATCAATGTCTTTAATAATTTAATCATAAAGTATAAATTCATCTGGTATGTGTATGATGGATTTATAAAATTGCTAGATTTAGATTCTATAAGGTCATGGATATGATTATTATTTGTGATAATTATTGTGTGGTTTGAACCAACTAATGAAGAGGGTATAACTTGAAATCTTGATGGCTAATGACAAAGAGAAAAAGATTAAATGAATTGTGCATGTGACCTATAAGCATGTGCTGAGCAATGTTAGAGTTTTGAGCAATGGAGTGTTGATGAAAGATATTAGAGTTATGCGTGGTTACTGTAGCCAGAAGCTATTACTCTTATAACTATGCACACTTGAAAGATCTAATTCTTGGTTCCTAGCAATCATCATTTCTATTTCTTTTGAATTGTTTTTTTTCTGGAACAAGTTTTGGGCATATAGCTCACTAGTTATAAAGTGTCTAGATTTGATGTATTGAGTGATCTGAAGGACAATCCTTTAAAGATATCATGTGTTGGTTTTTTTATAACAATGATCTTTTACTAATGACCTATTTTGAGTAAGAATTCTTTATAATATCATTGAACTCATTATAATTATGGATCAATTGAATATCATTTAAATATTTATAGTTAAAGATCAATCAAAATTTTGTAGTCATTTTTAATTGCTGAAGGTTCCTTTAAAAATATTTTTTAGTGTATGCACACCATATAATAGTGATAATGATTTCTATATATTCTATTGTGTGATGAAACCTTTTAGATCCATCTAGTGTGACTACAGGGAGCTGAAGCATCAAGTTAAGATCAATTTTCACATGAGCAAGTTTAACAGAGGTTGATGACAAAGTCTTGTATAACTGATGATTGTTCTGTAGAGATTTCCATGGGGATTTTTGCAAGGATTAGAAACATTTGTTGATCAATTTTTATGTAATAGAGATATATCTTCATGTTAATATACTTATTGATGCTAGTGATATATCTCTATGACTTTGTATACTTGATGATTTGATGATCCAAGTTGATTTTCTACTATTGTAGTGGAGAAAGTCTTGTGTTGATAGAAATGTAGTAGTGTTTGCATACTTATGTACTTGTTGTAGGGGTTTGAGAGACATCAATGAATGCAAAATATTGCATAAATTATAGTGGGTTGGTACAAGGATTGTCATTATCAATGGATTGTTTACAATCAAAGATTGTTGTGTGCAAATATCAGTGCCTTGTTCACAAGAGTCAGGGTAGAGGTTTTATATGATAGAATTTTCATTGTGTGATGGCCATGTTGTCTTGAGTTCATATATTGTAGGGAGATTATATGTAGTCTTGAAGGAAGATTGTTCTTATTGGTTGATATACTCTTCATATTGATTAATGAACAAAGTGGTTAATGAATTTTGTAGGGATTAGAGATTGAACATAGATATGCTTGAGCTTTAGTGATAGATCTTCATGTTTATGTATGGATTATGCTAAAGTGCAAGGGTTGTATTTGCATATGAAAAACCTATGATTAGTTGTACACCACTTTTATAAGATTGTTGTTGCATAGATATTTAAGAAGAGAAGTAGTGACATAAGTTGAGTGACAGAGGTAACAAATTGTGGTTTCCAAAAAGACATTGTTGGACATATAATACTCTTATTTTATTCTCTAATGCTACCACTGAATCATAAAATACATCTTCTACATGTTAGTTGAATAGCGAGAGATATATTATACTACTATTGTTCTTAGGAGTATTTAGTATGTTGTGCTTTGTTGATTTCTCTAGAGAGAAAGGGTCGTTGAATATTGGATGACACATTGTATTGCAAAGAGATTTATGTAATATTGTGTTCTCGTATGTGAGTATTATGTCATTTGAGTTTGATAAAGGTACTGAAATCATATTATTGGTTGATGTATTATCTTGGTGATCAAATTGATCATTGAAGAAAGGATCAGATTTTTTATTAAGATTGATAAGAAAAATATTGGATGCGGGTCCTGTTTGAAACATTTTGATTAAATGTGGCCTACTAGATTTGAGATCATTATAGGTGGTCCTAGTGTGAAATATTTTGAAATGAGGATCACAAGAAGTCTAAGGGTTGGAGCCTTCATTAAGGGAGTAGTGGCTTCCTTCCAGCAGTGGTTGGATAATTTATTGGAGGTATTAGCCTCTAGTAGGTAATATCCTATGCACTAGTAGAAGAATGCACCAATGCAAGATGTAGAATTAATTTATTTTTTAATAATAATATAAGATGAAGAAAAGAACATCAATGGTGGTTTTTCCTAGTTAGTTTTCCATCTAAAATTCAAGTGTATCTATGTGATGATGTGCATATTGATCTATTGATGTGCTCTTATGATTCATGTGCTTTTATATGCCGCTCATAGTGTACATGTGTTATTTGCCTATGGTTAACTCAACTGTTAATTAATATTGTAAATAAAAGTAAAATTGGATAAGAGCACAAAACACTAATCCCCCCCCTTAATATTTCTAGCAAAAGGAGAAAACTATGAAGAGATGTTTGCTCCAGTTGCAAGGTACACTTCTATTAGATCTATTATGTCTCTTACTTCTGTTATGGGTTGGAAAACACATAAGATGGATGCAAAAACTACATTTATCAATGGTGTAATAAAGGAATAAATTTACATAAAGAAACCTTAGGGTTTTGAGGTACATGGGAAAGAGTCCCATGTATGCAGATTAAAGAAGGATTTGTATGGATTCAAGCAAGCACCCTAAGCTTAGTACGTCAAGATTAATGGATATTTGATGAGTTTGGGCTTCATCAAGAGTGATGTAGATGTTGACCTTTATTTTATGATTGTTTATGGTGATCCTTTGATCTTGGTATGATATGTTGATGATATGTTCCTTATTGATAGAATTGCCATTGGGTGCATGAGGGAGCTTGCCTTAGAATTTTAGATGAAGGATCTTGGCCTAATGCATTATTTCTTGAGATTGGAGGTGTGGAAACAACCTGGCGAGATACCACTATGACTTTGCTTTAGATTTAGATTTGGAAGATACCACTATGTATAGGGAGTTGATCGAATCCTTGATGTTATTAGTTAACATTGGGCCAAATATTTGTTTTGTAGTAAACACCTGAAGCCAATATATGTTTGAGCTGAGGTAGATACATTGGGTTGCAAAAAAAATGTGTTGAGGTATTTTTGTAGTATAATTGGATATGAATTGAGATATATCTCAAATGTTGAAGTGAAGCTGCAATGATATACGAATTCAGATTGGTCTAGGAGTGCAGAATATAGGAAGAGCACATCAGGACGCTACTTCAGCCCAAGGTCTGCTATGATAACTTAGTTTAGCAGGAAGCATACTTTAGTTTCTCTTAGTAAAATAGGGGAAGAATACATTGCAACCAGTTCTAAAAGTCAGGAAGTTGTGTGGCTTTAGAAGCTACTTGTAGGACTATTTTATAAGGAGCTTGAGTATGATATTTCGTGATATTCAAATTTGTGTCAAGCTTTTAAAGAATTCAGTTCTTCATGATAGGTTGAAGAATATTGAGATCAAGTATCACTTCATTTTATACATGGTGAAAAGAGGATTAGTGGAGATCCATTACATATCCATAAATGAGAAAATTATTGAAATTTTCACCAACCCTTTGTCTAGAGTGAAGTTTGTATACTTTAGAGACAAGCTTCATGTGATGCCGAATGCATCCCTTGTTGAGAGGGAGAGATGATGCTTTGTTTTTTGAATTTGGGAAAACCATATCATAAAGCCATAAAGGAATTTGGCTAGGTCATAAAGGAATTTGACCAAAGGAGATGGATACATTCACCTTTGAAGCCAAAAGGAATTATCTAGGTGGACCAAAGGTCAAATTCCTAAGGAAATTATAGGATCGGACAAATCTTATCCTTACAATCCAGAAGGAATTTTCCCTACAAGGAATTGGCTATGTTGACTGAAGGAGATAGATGTAATTCACATATAAAGCCAAAAGGAATTGCCTGCTAGAAGGAATTTGCTAGGTCAAAAATTTTTTTGACCAAGAAGGTGGATGGTCCAAAGGAAAATTATCTCCTAAGAAGCTAGAAGAACTTGGATACTAGAAGGAATTGGATAGGTCATGAGCATAGGAGGTTTATACATTTGCCTAAGGATCCACAAAGGACTTTGGCCAAATACAGATGCCTACATTGCCCAGTCTAGGATGGGGTTATCTTATAAATATGCATCAATATGGAAGGCTCATGAACTTTTCTTATGGAGGGGAAATTTCAGCTAAGGGGAAATATGTTGTAGAGAATACCTCCCTCGGTAAGAGGGAGTGTTGATTTCTAGTGTAGCATCAGGATGCCAACCACTTTCTATTATAATCTTGCTATGCTTATTTATTTATCAAAGGGGAAACCCGTAGAACTATGAGAGGATGGATGGGAAATTTCCTAACCTATATAAACAAATCCTTGTGCTGTGTTTTCTATCTCGTCCATCAAGAAACTTGAGATGATTTACTTCTAGGAAGCTTAGGAGGGATAACACCATGGATGCTTCATAGGACCCCAAGGACAAGAACTAGATTCTGTCGTAGGTCCAGATCCTTATAGAACCACCGTGGCCAAACCATACTCGAATCCCCTTTGCAATGATTCAGACGGAGGCCTTATCCTTCGCCCATTTAAACTCTTTTTCCATGGTTGCAGCGAGACGTGTATTTGAATGAAGGTGAGATGATATTCCCCAGATGTTATTCCCCGGGAATGCAAGTGAGACACACATTTGAATGAAGGCAAGATGATATTCCTCGAGAGTGCAAGTGAGACACACATTTGAATGAAGGCGGGATGATATTCGCAAAATGTTAGCTCCTCTGATGTTATTTCCTGAGAGTGCAAGCAGGATGCATATTTGAATGAAGGACGGACAAGATGATATTCCTCCGATGTTATTTCCTGGGAGTGAAAGTGGGATGTGTATTTGAACAAAGGTGGGATGTTATTCCAAGATGAAAATACTAGATTCTTTTCCTGATTCTATTCTTGGATCTATAGCTCAAATATTTCATTCTTGGATGAATGAAGCGAGAGATCCTAGAGGTCTCATTCCCAAATTATCAAAAGTGGGAGCACCACAGGTTACTCCTCAAACATATAAAGTGGGTTGAATAAGAGGATACTACCCAAATGTATGAAGTGGGGTGCACCAGAGGATACTCCCCTGACATATGAAGCGGGGTATTTCCTGGAAGTATAATGTAGGTTTGTGGAACCCAAACCCATGAAAAGGTCGAAAACCAATCATTAACCACCAAGTGGTGTTGGGATATTAGCTAGATGGGCATAGCCATGTGGCTAAGACATTGATGTGGGGCTCTCTAATTCACCATAATTGTGATGGTCACATATCTTAATCAAAAGGTCATAATTAAAACATGATGGTTATTGACCATACTTTCCATTTGATCACTAATGCTTGGTGATCAACATTTAAGTTTGGGGTACATCTCGAGTCACATCATTTACTGTCTCTACCTCTTTCACATTATACAACCTTGGGCTACTTTGTTGTCACTATGGACAGTCTATCTACCCGTGGTTTTCTCCACAAGTCCAACACTTCATAGTTTCTGTTATGAAACTAGCTTCAAGAAAGATAGAAAAGATAGATCAACGCCTTAGAATTCAGCCTCTTCGAGGGGACAACCTCCTTTACATTACATAAATGAACAATTCTTCGATGATTTAAATGAAAAAACCTCCTTTCTATAGATAGAGTCTGAGGAGTCACAATATAACCCAACCGACCTAACAATAATAATATAAAGCCACAAAAATAACAATAGAGGGATTCTATGGGGCATAGTAATAACAATATGGGGACAATAGGGGCACAAC
>APFE030777757.1:78756-96297 GCA_000404065.3 Pinus taeda
GGGGGGGGGGGGGGGTAGTGAGATAGAGAGATATATAAGAATACAATGAAAGGCAATGAGATAAAGCTAAAAATAGGAGAGATAAGGAATAAGAAAGAGATAAAGATAAAAGGAGAGTGTTTAAGAGATAATTTTTCCTAGAGTAGTAGGTTACTTTAATCCCAACAACCTTTTCCCACATCTTGCCCAAGTGGTGTGTGCATGTGAATAAATAAGTAGGGAAAGAAAATAAGAAAACCCCAAGCACTTCAGATTACAAGAGGAAAAATAGTGAGCATACATTTTATCATTAGATCCTTAATTCTATTTGATGAAGCCATCTCTAGGAAGATCTCCCAAGCGAACCCAATCTTCCTGCAAGACAATGTTAGTGCCAAAACATAACACATAAAATATATAGCATGTAAATGAACATATGAGATAAATATGGGGGAAATTTGCATTATTTTCATCCCTTAATAGAAATGGAGTACATAGGCAATTTTTCTAAGCCTCTGCCCTTGATGTTTTTCCTAGCCTCTATGCTCACTATTTCTGATGACAACATTCTGACATAAGTTCTTTTCTTCTCCATATGACTAGTGAAGAGCTCCATTTATATATATTTCTTATGATTGACCTTCATTACACCTCAAAACATTGTTTACTATATCAAGATGATGATTAAGATGGAACAAATCAGTCATTATTTCAATCAACAATAATTATTTTAACAAAATTTGTTAATTTGGACTGAATCTAAGCTTATCTAATCAAATTCTTGCATTGTTTGAGAGCTCTAGTGTAGATTTGGTGTTGATAGCCCTTTTTTTCGGTCCCCACCACTACATAGGAGTGTTACTAAGGTATTCTAGTTTGGTTCCCACAACTAGGAAGGAGCATTGTTCCCTAAAATCACTTGTTTTCTGATGTGCCACCAATCACAAATTTATCCTCGTTCTTGCCAAAGGATGTGTTTATCTTCTTGAACCTAGGTTGTGAATCTTTGAGTTATACAGATGCCCCATAATGTATGAGGTCAAAAGAGAATCTGATGGTTGAAATATATTACAATAAGTGGACTAGTGAGTGAGGCACAGAGAGATCGTTAGCAAGAGACATGTAGAAACTAAAAAGTATAAACAAATTCATAAAGAAGTACATCCCTGAGGTAGGCATACCCATACTTGATATTGAAAGAATAGAACATAGATTCCCACACAACATACTGTGGACTGATGTCATCAAGGACTAGTCATGGTACAA
Source organism: Pinus taeda (assembly GCA_000404065.3). NCBI lineage: Eukaryota > Viridiplantae > Streptophyta > Pinopsida > Pinales > Pinaceae > Pinus > Pinus taeda. Next base: position 80,002 of record APFE030777757.1, read on the forward strand.
TGTAGATCTTTCGCACATTAGCTATCAGTAGGGTTGGGCACTGATGTGAGTGCCCCCAATGATGGCCCTCAAAGTACATAGTATGTTCTCCAATCACAGCTTGGAGAAGGAAATGATCTTGAGTGAAGTGGCCTTGATGCCCCAAGGTCTTTGAAACTTCCTGATGGTGCGACTGTACTACATTTGAATGAATGAGTTGATGCTGATCATGTAAGGAGATTGCCTTATTACCAAGAATTATTGTATCATGTTAACAGATGTGAGGGATACCAATCATAATGAAAATGGTTCCCAAGGTACCTAACACAGGCTGTAGAATTTGAATGAATGAGATAAATTCAAAAATTTTGCATAATCAGTCAACATGGGAAAATGATGAAAACACAATGCAACCACCAGGAAACCTACCACTGATGACTGCAAGCTACAAGGTACTAGAATGTTTCTAGATCTACATATTGGCTAAGGTGTTGAAGTTGACATGAAGAGATCTGTTGAAGGAGGTCCTTAATGTATCCCCCATCATCGACATGAAATTAGCACCAACATAAGGTCTCTGATGATAACAAATGAAGAAGCGATGTACAACTGACATAGGGATGGCCAACAAAAAAGGTAGAACGATACATATAGATGGTCGAATATTGACTGAGTCTTCCTTTGAATATATAGCAACGTGACACAATAGTTAACTTAGTAGCAGAGATTGAAGAATACCGACATACATGATGGTGAAAAAGGAGGAAGATCACCAAAGCCCATAGATTGGAAGGGTAACCAATCAGGTAAGATATTGACTCAAGCAACAGAGTGACTCAACTTAATATGAAGGTGTGGTTCAAAATTATCGAAAAAACCAACTACAAGCATATGACTTGAAAAGGTTCCATGTTCAAGGGTGAAATACAATTTCCAAGACAAAGATGTGGCAGTGAAAAGATTCCCCACCCCTGTTGCACAAAAATTGTCACTTTGACATTCTGCAATCAATATGAGTCTATCACCACTCATACCTTCCTCCTTTGCAAGTCTTAAACCTCAATTCTTCATATCAAGCCTTGAAAATAAGAGAAAGACCTTAAAAATCTCTAAAACTCTAGCTCCGCACTTTCTCTTAGCATTATCTGCGGTACTGCACCTATTGGTCATGTCCCCTGTGCACCCGACCGCTCTGTCTCTGTGTGATGGGTGTGGACCCTTGTAAAAGTTAAAAAGGCACAAGTACATTCTTAAAAACTCACTTTGAGTCATTTTTGGAAGCTTCTAGAGGGAATCTTTTGGTGGCAAGTTCGCTCCTTGAGGGTTCATGCATCCCATACCTTAAGGAGCTAACCGCTTGATGCGGGGAGCTTATCCCCTTGAAGGAGGACTCTATCCCTTCAATGGTGGACCTGTAACCTCCTTCCTTTGCACTATAAAATGAAGCATTGGGCTAGATAATTGGTAGGTTGAAAGCTGAATATTTTTGAGGGTAAATGCTGTTGGAAGTTAGTCTTCCTAATTGAGCTTTTGAGAGGAGAGATTACCTACCTTTTTATCTCATTTGGAAGAGATTGAGGCTTGTCAAAGTAGAGGAGATTCCTATTTGGACCCTAGGAAGAGCTTGTACATCATCAAGGCACCAAGGTTGTAAAGTTCTTATATTTCAAAGTTAATACAATCAAGTTTATTTTTCTCAATAAGCTGTGCCTTATGATTTATTTCATAGATTCCTTGATCACTATGATGAACATGATTTGTTATATTAGCTATGCAGGTTTTCTTTGATGTGTGCTTGTTTGTGATTGCAGGTTATTAAAAGGAAACTCTTTGAAGCTGTTGGAGCATGGCTGCCACAAACTAGCGTTGGACTTAAGGTAGGGTCTAAAACACCTCTTAGTTTTTATTAATGAATCGAAATATGTTTAGAGAAAGGTAGATTTGTTTGTCTTGCTTGTTGCTAGATATCATTTGATACTAGGGAGATCGGTCTTGTCCGCAAGAACAATTTATCCGGCCAACAATACTTGAAAATCACTGTTGCATGGATTGATCTTCTTTGATCATCATGGAACCTGTAAAAACTTAGCATTTATATGCAATAAAAAGTAAGATTATCAAGGGAAAGAGGTGATCAATCTATCTTCATTTGATATATACACAAAAAATTCACAAATAGTGCCAAAAAAACAAATTCAAGAAAGATAAATAAAAGTGAAATGCACTTTTCCTTGTTGGGAAGTGGTACCGTGGACTGGTTGTTAGCATTTCGTCGATAATTTCTTTGTTTAATATCTAATTTGAGCGATTCAAAAACTAGGTTAAAGCAAATTCATATTAGAAACATATTTTTAATGATTTGATGGCTTTTCCAAGTCCAATCGCTTGAAAAAAAAAAAAAAAAAAACCAAATTTTTTTATCGTCTCAAATGTTGATGAAAACTATTCCATCGTGTAGATATTGTCAAGATATTTCCAACAATTCTTAAATTGCCTCAAATAGACATTGTATGAGAAAGTTATCCTCATTTGATGTCTTTACAAAACAATGAAAAAATGTTAGGGTGCCATGTGGCAGCACTAGATGGTGTCACGTGGTAATAAGATATTGATGTGGATGATGACACGGAAACTCACTTTACAGTGATGAAATGGAAGGTAACTGACGTGGCATGTTAATTGAGCTGGTAACATGGCATTGTGAAGTGGTGATTGAGTGGGTGATTATGTAGATCAATAATATGCTACCACATAGGCCAATCAATGAATGGCATATAGCAACCATATTTTAGTTTTTAAAATTTCATATATTTTCTTAACATGGAACAATCCAAAAATCAAGCATAAAACCTCTTTACAAATTCCAAAAGACTTACCATGAAATCAATTAAATAACTTGTGAAAGAAAATGATAGAAAGTCTATTTAAATTATAATAGATAAACAATGCAACAAGATTCAAAACTCAACCAACCACAAGAGCGGACATGGGTGATCTCCGCTGATTAATCAAAGTATACAAACCATTAAACCTGCATGTCAAGCTATTTAAAATCCACCAAGACATTGTATTTCAATCAAACTCATCTTGTAAAAAAACTTATCTAGCTAAAAAGCTGGCCACTGATTTAACCACTAGTCTACTATCATAAAGTTTCAACATTTAAAATATCAGCTAGCCAATGCTCAGAGCTGCGTCGCAGGAATTTATTTGCAGGTTTCTATAAGGTCGAAGCCATGGAGAAGCCTGCACATTGTTTCATTTTTTTTACCTGTGCCATTGCTTCGTTCAAACCCTCAGCCTCTTGAAAAGTCCTCAACCTTTCGCTGGTTTTACGAACGGTGTGTTTTAATATCTTTTATTCGTTTTATTTATTTATTTGTTTAAGCCATGACATGAGTCATGCGCATTAATTAGTTTTTGTTGTTTTTTAAATTGTTTTGTGTTTTCTTTCTTTTGTTTTATATTTTTCTTCTTTATGGTTATATATTTTTTCTTTATATTTGTTTTTAAGTGTTTTATTTTTTATTGTTTTGTTGGTTTATATATATATATATATATATATATATATATTATACATATCATATATATATAATTTGTTTTTTATTTTATTTTTTGAATTTTTAATTTTTAATTAAAATAAATAATTTATTATAGAAAATTTTGAAAAATATAATTATTTTTTTAATATGATGAAAAAAAATAAAAAAAATATTTTAGAAATATTTGAGACTAAAGTAATTGAGCTCGAGATCAAAATCAAACAAATTTTTAGAATGAATAGTAAATTTAGTTCTCTTTGTTTTTTAGTTTTTTAGTTTTAACCCACAGGGTGTAGAATAGACGATGATGAGATGTACTGTTAAGTCACTCCATGATGTGAAGGTTACTGGTTCGAAACTTTATCGACAAATATCCAGACATGTTAAGGGTTGGTGTGGCCGAGGTCGGGTGTGATCCCCAGGTGATTTTAACAGCTTAGATGCCCTTGTGTCGCGGTTTCTCAAGCGACAGGTCAAGCCGAATGTAATATCTAATGAAATCAAACCACTATACAATAATATAAATATATATATATAATATATAATATATAATATATATATATATATATATAATATATATATATATATATATATATTATATATATTCTATTCCAATCTATGAATTTTATTTTGAAACTTCAAAAGCTAAACTTATTCAAATTTTCCATGCTAATCTTCTATGGTTGCAACATGGCGCAGAAAGAGAGCATACTTTGGAATTTTGTCAATTCTTTATTCATTTGAAATAAAAAAATTTAAAAACAAAGTAATAATATTTGATCTCAGATCTCAAATTTAATACAACTGCCTAGCTGACCGACCTGCCAGCTGAAAGTATGCTTGATACTACGGCGAGGCGACAAACCGACTGTTCGTCTAATTTCCCCTTTTGGAGCCAATATCCAGAAAATCAAGCACCTTTGAAACTCTAATTTTTCTTCTTCTTCGCAAATATCCCTTTGCTTATATATCTTCCTTCCAATGGTTAACGAATTAGGTGGTTCTTACTGCACAATCGAATGAAAATTTCCAAGAAAATAAATAAACTCAAAAATATCACCAAACTTGGTTTTATTTTTTTATTCTATCCTACTCTATTTTGAAAAAGAAAAGTTTTTGTCAAGTATAGGAATACTCCCAATGGAGCCATTTACGGATAAAGATCTCTAATATGTCGATATCTAACTTTGGAAAATATACCTCAATGTATACCAGGATATGAGAAATCAATTGTGCATTTGGATTTGGTTCCAAGATTTGTTGAAGAATGGAAGATTGTTGTGGCTTAGTCACTTTTTGAAACCATCCTTCAATGTAGTCCTTGCTCTCGAAGAAATGCTTGGTCATCATTCTATATCTCCTATACACAAATGGAATAGTACCAAAACAATATCTAAAAATAATTATAATTCATGCAACCTATTTATCATGCTTTACATATGCAACTAAAAATGAGATTGAAAGCTAAAAAGGCATGCTAGATTGAAAGCTAATGCTTATGTATACTTCCATGGCAAAAATTCCAAAAATGTTGGGTAATTTAATTGTGAGTTAAATTACTTGCATTAAATGTCAATCCAGATTCATATACTTATGAAGTACACTTGCACAATATATGATAGGAAATCAACTTTCAACTTTAATTCTAAAAGAAGAATCCTAGTTTATCAATAACAATAAATGCATGGTAAACCTATGAAAATGAATCGAAAGAATGCGATGAAGTGAAAACAAAATCGTAAGCTAAAAAGAAATTGAATTTTAAAGACTACAAATGCAAGGAAAATCTATGAGATGAAATCTAGTCAAAGCACACACGCATACTCAACTTTGATAAAAGAAATGAAATGACTATTATTGAAGGCAGTAAAAGAAAAGGGAGTTGTTCTAAGCTAATGAAAGCAAGGACAATCTATTCTGGTAAAACAAAGAACTTTTAATCTAATGAAAGCATTTAAAATTGATCTAGGAAAGTATTAGAAAATCAATCTACAAAAGGCAGTAAATCTAATCTATAAAAGCATGTAAACTCAACTTATGAAAGCATGAAAACTTAATTTATGAAAACAATTGAAATTTAGTCTATGAAAGCATGGAAATATTTAATCTAGGAAAGCGAGTAAATATAGTATATGACATATTGTAAATTTAATCTATGAAGACATTGAAGATTGTAAAAAAATTTAGGAATCCAGTGTGTGTTCAAAGATTAGAGTCCATTCATAAATTAAAACCATCATTTTGCTATGAATGCTTGTGCAAGAAAACTATGTTATGAAATAATGTATGCGAATGAAATGAATGTGCTTGATCTACAAAAGAACATAAACAGAATTAGCAACAAAGCATCTAATCAAAATACTTGAAATAAACATTGCATAAAATGAGCATAAAAGAAACTAATCTATCTTGCAAAAATGAAACATTAAAATACACTCATAATCATTAGGTGGTCATCCTAAAGTACATGAGAGTTGGAATGTTTAGGAAGCTATTTGATCAAACACCATATCTCATCATAAAAGGATAACCATATCAAAGGATTGTATTAACATCAATAGTATTCATAATATCAAGCATAAACATAGCTTTAGAATTCCGAAACTTAGCACACCTTTTGAATGGAGAAGACACTCTTATTTATACAAAAACTACAACCCACATTTCTCTCCTACATCCACAAATCTCTCCTAGATCTACAAATATCCCATGTGGTTACAACCCCGTGTTAACGTATAGAAAGAAACATCTCTTCATATCCTCTCACAAATATCTCATAGTTTTAATAGGAGATAGTTATGAAAAATTCCATAATTCTTCTCCATGAAATGTGCTTGATCAATGATCCCAAATATTCATAAAATCATTAAGATTTTGAAGAGGAAATTAAGACTTATAGGCTAAATATGACTGTGCTGGAATATTCAAATATGCCTAGACACATAAAAAAACTCATCCAACTTTTAGATATGAGTGAATAAATGATATTTTCTAATATTTAACCATAAATTCACTCAAAATACCAAAATAAATGCGTTGGAAAATAATATTTCTACACCCATATTTAATCATGAAGATGGTTTTAGTGCATGGTCATGGAGTTGTGGAATATGGTAATTATTGAAGGAAAATGAAAGAAAATAGGGTGAAACAGATCAATTTTGGAGACCCAACAATGTTGATGTGAGACTATTTGTAACATAATTTTTCAAGTCAATATTGTATTTAGAGAACAAAATAACATATCAGCAATCTATCTTTCCAACCATATATTCTTTCAAAATCCTAATACCAACATATGGATACAACACACAATCGCTATATAAATTATCACACTCTGTAAAAGAGTTCTAATTTGATCCTTTGAGGCCCACTTAATCGAAGTGTTGAACCTAGGAACTATAATACCACTCTGTAGTGCTCCCTCCTACCCCTTCAGAATTCCTAGGCTAATGGGAGGTGTTAATTTTAATTAACCCAACCTCCAAGGCCTCATTATGGAAATGGAGTTACAAAATTCCCTTCCTTCCCAAGGTTATCAAAATTAATCGTGGATAACGACATCACATTTAGCTTGTTAAGAGATTTCCAATGATTTAAACTATACCTCAATCTAAATTTTGGATTGAAACTTATGCCCTCCTAAAGATTGTCCAATTATATAGTGCCACATGGAACCACATGTGGCCAATGGATTTACCACTTCAAAGTTCAAACCTTGGCTCAAGTACTTTGATTTATACCAGTGTTCCATGTTAATAGTGGGATCCCCTGCTTCCCCAAAAGTTAATGGGATCCACTACTAGCGCTTTCCATGTTAGTTAACGAACAACCCCTCCATAATTCCTTTCTATTAATTCTGCCCATAATTGAGGATGGGTCAATCAAACCTAGTGCTAGAAAGAAGGCACAAACATAACTTTCTTGTCCTTTAATGCTAAATTTGACATCACGCTCTTTGTTACCCACACCAATTGATAAGGGTGAACCTTATAATTCTTCGACAAGGTGTGGTCTAGGATGACATTGAATTTCACATGAAACCACTTGATATCTACATGTCCATGTTGTGTCAACGTCATCCTATCTTCACATGATTCACTGATGTCACAGTAACATTAGGGTGACGCCACCTTGCCATGTGGCATCCTCTACCGAGGCCATGTGTTATCTAAAAACCAACCACTTGGCCCTCCAAAAGAGTCATCCTTGCTTTCCACATGTCACACTAATAGTGTGCTATGTCAACAAACTTAAGATGTCATTCCACCTATGTGGTATCCATGTAGACATACTTAGCCTTCTTGGCTTTGCCACCTCAACTTGTTTCGAGTCCCACAGGGTTAAGCCCTTCATGCAATATCATGTTTTCTCGTTTAAAGATTAAAGATATGTATATTGCACTCTTTTTTAACCATTACTGAGTAAAAAATAAATCATTCTAGGCTTGGCGCTAGATGGATGGTGTGATGTGAATTTACCCATCATTTGAAGCTAAACATTGGTGTCATGCATTTTGTCTATCACACCCATTCAAAAGGTTTATCACTTGGTGATGGGGCATGACACTAGATTAAGGTTTGTTCCCACTAATTAATGATAAAATCACCATTAGGATAATCATGGCTAAGTAGTGTTATCATGATAACTCCATTCCTAATACTAAACTGATTACTTCTATGCCTAGACTTAGAAATTCCATAGGATTTCCAAGGCCTTGCCCAAATTTTCCCTAAAGAAATATGTTTCTCATAACACTAAATTCTATAGGGAAAAATCCCTTATTCCACATTAAAAATAAAGACATTATGCATAGCCATGACCCATCTATGAAGCATTCGACATGCCTACCATCTGGCATAGGATAGAGCCAAACCATGGCTGCATTACTCTGTAACTTCTATCATAGTAGCATCGTATCAACCACATAATATATCCTAGGAAGAATCCATTAGACATACTAGTAAAGCATATATTACAAAAAAAATACATTCGACAATCATATTGAGTATATATTTATGGCCATACTAAAATGTGGAATTTCACACACTGTAATAGTTAGCTATGCACACTATCTATTCATTCAAACCATGTAAAAAACTTCATAACTCAGTGAAATATCAATAGTCACATAGGCCTCAAATCCCCTCATAACCATGAGAGAATACAATTAACATATCATTAGAGCCAACCATGAGTATCACATTCCACCATAAATGGTGTTGTTGCATGCATTGCCATAATACATAACAATATCATTTACAATTCATAATGCAACACGTGTATAGGTGAATATACTTATCTGATTAACTTAGATGATTGGACAAATAGGGGGGGATTTCAACCCTCCACCCAAACATAGGCTAGCTACACTACAATCTTCCTTGCAACTGACCACCTAGAGCTAGATTTAGATATTGTGGTGTTAAGTGCTCAAGGGAATTTACACCAATACAAGTCAACCATATCACATGGGAATCTAGAGCACATAATTCCTCCACTTGACACCAAAGAGTCCATAGCACACAATATATCAACCCAATCAAACACTTCAAGGAATCCAAAGCACAAAATGCTCCACCCAACAATCACTAAAAGAATCTAGAGCCCACGACGTCTCCACTCAATTCACACTACAAGAATCCACAGTCCATAGTGCCTCCACTTGCCATCCTTTAGGAATCTAGAGCACACCATGCCTCCACCTATTATGCTTCTTGGGAATCCAGATTCCACCCTTAGGGCCTCCACTTGTGAAACACCACAAGAAGTATCCGAGTACATAGTGTCTCCACCTACTAGTCAAGAATCCAAAGTTCATCATGACTCCACCTTCTCAACACAACAATATTTAACTTTAAACCATGCTCCTCAGTGTGCTTACATTCTTGTGCATATGCTGAGATTTCATACTTTCCTTCAACAAATTTTCTCACAATTCTCTTTGTTTCACATCCCAGTCACTAGAGAAATTGTTAGGTAAAAAATGGGCCTCAAAACAAAAATGTACAACAAAAATCAAGTTTATAAGAACAAATAAGATTCAATATGATGATGTTTATCATGGGGGATGGTTCACCATGTTTATTTTTTCAATTCATATTTTAATCTTATCTCCCTAGGATTTACTCTAATTTCGAGTGGGAGCACTTGTTGGATGCATAATTTATTTTTTCATCCAAGGAGTACCCATGATGCATACTTTGGATGGAACCTACTACATGAAAGATGTGAAATACATGAAACACCTTGATTGCAATCATGTTTTTCATTTATTTCACATTTTTCGTGTAGTAAGGTCCATAGAAAGTATGCAACATGGGTATTACTTGGATGCAAAATCAAAATTTTCATCCAACAAGTGCTTCCGCTCGAAGTTGGAGTAAAATCATAGGGAGATAAGTTGAAAATACGAGTTGAAAAATAGTTTTTCTTTTTCCCCTTCAAATCTTGATGAGGTAATCTAATCTTATTTTATTATTTCTATTATTATTTTATAATATTCCTTATGAGGTCTATTTTAGACCTCAAAATTTCTCTAATGGTATCAACTCTCTTCATTTCCTCCTACATAATCGATCATCTCTTGAGCATTGTCTCCCATTGGGCCCTGTAGTAGCTGCTACAATCCCCCTTCAAAATTTTGACCATGCATTGATCTTGGAGCCTCCCTCTTGACATAATAATTGTCGTTTCAACTTGGTTCAAGTTTTATTATTGTTTTATTGGGTGTCATAACGACTCATTCTTTTCATTCTAAGCTTGTGATGCTTTAATTATGATTTCATGATGACAGTCAGGCCTTGTCGACAATAGTTTCTTAACTTTTGAAGAAAATAAAAGCAATTCTTGCAAACACAAGCTGAGTCTTGCCTCGACTAGCACTGATTATATGCCTTTCCTTGAGAAACTATACAATCCTCTCTCACAGTGAATTGCACAATCACTCAAGGCATGTAGCTACGAAATCAATTGTGAAAGAAAAATGCACAGCCCTATATGGAAGTAAACCGCACAATACACTAAGAGACTAAACTACGCAACCCATTGTCTCACTAAACTATGGAGTCCCTTCAGCTAGTGAATTGTTCAATTCCCATAGTTAGCCAATTGCACATTCCTATAAAATAGGAAGTGCACACTTCCATGCAACAGTGTGGCATGTGTTTCTAATTTGAGATTCAGGCAAGTGTCAGTTAACTATAGGTGTCTCCTTGATTTTAGCACACCCAAAAAAGTAACCCTAATCTCGTGAGTTCTTATCTATATAAGAAAGACACCATAGAGCTCATTCTCACACCTTCCATTGAGTCTCTAGTCATTCTCATGAGCTTAAGGAGCTTTTTATTTCATTTGTGCTGCTTTTCTGGGTAAGTTTCTCAATTGTCGCTTTTTTCTGCTTTTGCTTTTGCAAGTGTCATTTTTCCCCACTTTTCTCATAAAAAGTGGTATTTATACTATTATTAACTCCTACAAGTGTCAGTTTAGTCTTTTGATCTTCTTTTCAAGTGTCATATCACATTCCTTGTCTTTTCACCTACTAGTAATTATTAATGCTGGGTGTATTTATACATGCATTCCCTTTTCTTTTCACTATCTTGTTTGTTCGATGTAAGTGAATCGTTTTGATGATTCTTCAACCGATCCACATCCTTACCCTTTTTAGTTAGCAAATCTCAATACAAGATCCCTGTTAGAGAAAATTGTGTAATCTTCAGACCTTTCTTCCCTCCAGAACTGTGCATTGCGCAATCTCTTCTAGTATAGGCCTCCCCTTTCCATCTCAAACTATGCACTGTGTAATCACTGAGCTCATTGACAACGAATTGTGCAATCACAAGAAACCTTGAGGCCTCCTTTCCCTCTACAATTTCACATTGCACAATCGAATCCTTTTCTCCAATAATAACTGTGCATTGCACAAATATAGTTTAGAGTCAACCTCTCATGCAAACAAGAACTGCATAAGCTTCCTTCAGAAAATGTGTGATGCACATTTATAGTGACTAGTGAGATCACTTTGCCTCCTTTGTGCTCCAATGCTGCACAATCTATCTTCTCAGTCACTGTCTTCTAGTTGTGAATTGTTCAATTAGTTGATCTCATGCAGAACTAACTTGCAGATACCATGAGTCCATCTTGTTCACTAGGTATTGCAAGTCCATGACACTTCAATATTTCATCTTCCACCAAAACCATGCCTCCAAAGAAGGGATCATCCAAGGAGGTCAGATAAAGTGGTATTGAATAGGTGATTGAAAATAACTTGAGAAGAGTTCCCATCTTGTAAGACACCCAATGTTATATAAAAAAAGACTCTATTGTTAGTGGTATTGAACAGTCCATTGAAAATACCTTGAGGAGAGTTCCCATCTTGTAAGACACCCAATGTTGTATAAAAAAAGACTCTATTGTTAGTGGTATTGAATAGGCCATTGAAAATACCTTGAGAAGAGTTCCCATATTGTAAGCACCCAATGTTGTATAAAAAAAGACTCTACTGTCACATGGATCACTATCAAAGATGTATTCAACTCAAATGAGTTCATGGATGATATGGAGGATAGGGAAGTCTATGAGAACATACAACAATCAGGGTTCCATAAATTTTCTTGCATGTATCCTGTGCTAACATGTGTTGATGTCATTAAGTGGATACTACAAGGTCTAGACACCAAGAACATGGTGTTGAATAGTGTCATTAGGAAACAACTTGCCTCTTATAAGCCACATGACATTCAATTATATTACAACTTTCCCAAGATTGAACAACACTTGGATTCTCAATTCTCTGCAACTTGGAGTTATCTAAATACCAAAGAAGTAATCAAGTCATGGTTGTGAGAACCGACTAAATTTTTCTAGAATCCCGACAGTACTTACGAGACCAATTCTCTCAAAACACTTTACCAGTACTTGACGGATATGTCTTGTAGTATCTATGGACAAAGGAATACTGAATCCTTCCCTGCAAGTTGGAACTACATGTTGTATCCACTTGTCACAAAAGGGGAGATATTCAATTAGTCATATCTATTTACCATCAACTACAAATCAATTTGAATAAGGCGAAAAATCACCTCAAGGAAAGAAACCACAATTTTACATGTTTTCCTACTTATTGGATGGAATATGTTCTTGCAATGAGTTCCCGAGTCTAGAATGGAGGTGGACCCTAAGGGAGATCCCTATTCATGTTTATTGATTTTTTTTTGGTCATAATACAGATATAAAGGAGTGTATGAGAATCTTGCTAAGCACTTCTTCATGGTTTTGTATCAGATTATCTTTGAGGAAGAAGCTCGCTGCATGTCCCTCGAGGCTATGAAGAGAGTGGTAGATTGGTTTTCCTCACCTCAAGGAAGATACCTCAAAGTATTTGGTTCTCAGAAACCTCCACATCTTTTGCTAAGGTATGTGACAGATAAAGTGGCCATGTAGGAGGTTGATTATCATCTTAGCAAAGGCCTTTCTTAGTTGTTGTAGATGAAGAAGAAGGCACATTGGCCTTCCTTTCCTCTGCGAGTGGGATCCTATGAGATCAAGAGCTTAAAGGCTGTAGAAATAGAAGTTGAAGAACTTGTTGAAAATGTAACAAGAAAAACCTAATTTAATTTTGTCCTTGAATTAAATTAGGAATAAAATTGCAATTCCACATCTCATGACAACTTGTATTAGTTAATTAGGTTAATTTGAATTCGTTGGCTCAGTTAATTCGAGTTGAGTGTCTAACTTGAGTCATGTAGAGTGTCTCATAAATTATAAGAGCTTTGGTTGAGTTTAATTTTTAGTTGTAATTAATTAATTGAGTTAAATTTAGTTAAAGTAGTTCCAACTGTTGGAGGAACTAGTGGGAGGTCTAGTAGTGTGGTGCTTCATGCAGTGATCAACTAGTCAACTGATGATTCACTCATAAATAACTAATGCATGTTATATTTGAGAGTTACCAAGTTGAGATTGGAGTTTAGGGACAATGTATTATCATTTGTATAATCATCCAAATTGTACAGATGGTGCATGCAATCAGAGGAAGGCCTATAAGGATTGCACAATTCCAATTGAGGAATTTCCCTAATTAATAGGGAGCTAATTCTGAAGGAAGCAATGCAAGGACATAAGGACTTGGGAAAGTAGAAAATTGGTTAAGTATTTGACTAGGATTGTATAGGAAGTTGTGAGACAGATAGAGATAGTGAAGAAGTTTCTCGAGCTTTAGAAAAACATTGTAATATTCTCATATTTTTATGACTAATGTAATATTAAAATAACAAAGGTTTTTAGTTGTGGCTTTCCCAATGAAATCATTGTGAAATGTGTTGATTGGATTATTTTCTCTTATATGCTTCATGATTTCGTGATTGTTAAATTATTTCCACTGATGAGTAGAGTAGATTCAAGTTTCGTGATTGTTAAATTATTTCCACTGATGAGTAGAGTAGATTCAAGTCTATTGTTTTAGTAAATTACAATTAAAAGTTTGAATCTACAAGGAATTTCTACATGGCATCAGATCAGAAATCACTATAGAGGAGGAGAATATGAGTTTATCTTTTGCAGGTGAAATTGAATTTGCAGTATCATACTTCAATGCCAGAAGGATGTCATTCTACAAATTGAGACTCGAATATTCCCTTAAGGGTAGTTCAAACTATATTGCTTGGAAGGACAAGATGGAGACAGTGTTGGAAGAAAATGGGCTTAAGAAATTCATAGACAAAGATATTCTTAAGCCTCCAACAACTGATGCTCAAGTTTTGGCATAGTGGAGAAAATGTGTTGCAAAGGTGAGAAGGATTATCCTAGAAGGAGTTCGATATCATATTGTGTCAAACCTCCACGGTAAGGAGACTCCATATGCAATTTGGAAGGCCTTGACATACCTATTTCAAAATAGCAGTGATCACAATAAGCTGGAACTGAAGGAAAAGCTTAGAAAAATCAAGATGGAGAAGGGTGACACAATACCAAAGTACTTGACCAAGCTCACCCAATGTCAGGATGAGCTTGGAAGTGTTTTTGTTACAGTTGATGAAGATGATTTGGTCATCCTATCACTTCTAGGCCTTCCCAAGAGCTAACACAACTACTAGGATTTAGTAAATGGGAGAAAGAAGCTACCAGAGTGGGAGTGTTTGTGGTCTGACTTGGTGCAAGAATAGATTTGGCAGAACACAAAAGATGGATCCTCATTCAAGCATGATCATGAGGAGAATTGTGCCTTAGCTAGAAAGGAAAAGAAAGGAAAAGGGAAGTCATCCCATTCCAAATCAAATTCCAGTCAGGGAGAAAAGAAGAAGGACTTGTCGAAGATTAAATGTTTTCATTGTCATGAGATCAGACACTATGCCACAAAGTGCCCACAAAAGAAGGATGAAAAGAAGCCCTCAGGAGGAGTAGTAGGTGAAGTTCTTGCTTTAGAATCCAAGTTGTATTTCACCCTAATCACTTGCATGGTGACTTCGGCGATATGCAGTGTGTGGTATCTGGATAATGGAGCCTCATTCCATATGGCTAACAATAAAGAATTATTCAATAACTTGGACGAGAAGGATCTATAAATGTGCATCGAAATGGGATATAATGGAAGGTATAGCGTGATTATCATTGGTACTGTTACTTTTCAGAGGGAGTTTGATTTTCCTTTCACATTAAAATATGTCATGCATGTTCTGGGTCTGAAGAAGAATTTGATTTCAGTTTCTATGTTGGAGGACCGTGGATACAATGTGATATTTAGTAAAGATGATTGTCTAGTCAATTTAACGTCTTAAATTGCTTTACATAAATTATCAATCCGGGTATCGTAAACTGATGAAGTGTGGTGCACTATATGTGCTTAGTTAATCTTTCTCTTACTTCGTTGTTTTATAGTTTATGTTGTTTTTGGGGTTTTGTTCTTGTTGGTTTTCTAAAGTGTTTAATGCAAATGGAAATCCTATTCTAAGGTCTTAAGAATACTTTCAAAGGACAAGTATGGATAAAGATTTCAAGACAAGGCCTATGTACCTAATGGTAACTTCCAAAACTTAGCACTTCAAAAGAACTTAAAACATGTTATTGATGGAGTTAGTATTTAAACAAAAGTGTAAATATACAACTAGTTCAATCAAAATAAAATTCAATAACCAAACAATGAGCTAATGACTATGAGACCCAATATCCTTGCTGCTTCAGCAAAAGGACAAGATGATTCTATCATGTCATTAGTTCAATAAAAAAAAATGCAATAACCAAACAATGAGCTAGTGACTATGAGACCCAGTATCCTTGCTGGTTCAACAAAAAGACAAGATGATTCTATCATGTCATTAGTCATTAAAAGGCTATGTGCATCACTAATCTACAATCAAATTGAAAGCAATTTATGTACAACTAATATACATAAGCATAAAAAAATTAAATGCAAAATTAAATGACAACTATACAAGGCAGGGGCCCTCTGCCACCTATGAAATCAAAGCAAAATTGAACACACTTGCATGAATTAAAATTGCATGAATGAAAAATCTAATCTATCAAAATTGAAAGTAATCAAATCAAATCAAAGCAATATTTACAAAATGAAATCTATTCTACCTTACATTCTAATGTGCTCCATGACATCTACTTCACATCTCCTTCCATGTTGAGAACATCAAAGCTTTATTCAAATTCTTCAAAAGTACAAAGTACAAAAAAGTTCTCCAAAGCTTTCAAAAGCCATCAAGGAAGAACTACAATCTTAAGAACTAGGGACTAAAAAGACTAACTAATGAAGGAGAGAGATCTCCTATTT
>APFE030777787.1:0-16680 GCA_000404065.3 Pinus taeda
AAGAACAACTTGGGATAGGATTGAAGGATTTACAAATATGACACAATAGGAGAAGGAAGGAGGCACTAGAGCCTATACTATGTTACCAGAAACGAGAAATGGGAAACGGAATGGGAAACGATAACGGTACGAGAAACAATGTTTGGAGGTTTCGCTTATAAGAAACGAGGAGAGAGAAAAACACCATATTAAAGGTGAACAATATAAAGCATTAATCATAAACCGTCAATGTTTCTGCTCATGAAATTGTAAAAAAACCATTGTAAATACATAATTTTGTAGATCCAAAAATTTAGCCATCATTAATTCCAAGAAAATAGCAAACATTGATAAGAATAAGAGATTTGAAATATAAATAATTAAATTTGTTCTTTTGAATATATATGTATCTCTAAAGTCACTTCCAACAATTCATATCAAAATGCAAGTAAACCTAATAATCTAGATTTTGAAGCTCATTTTCTGGAATAGTTGTTGAGCTTGAGCCAATTCCAAAAGAATTATTTTGGTCAATAGACTTCATGGTATCATCAAGCATGTCTTCAGCATTGTCTTGTAGCACCTCAAGTGGAAGCTCATCATTTTCGTCATCTTGTGAACCACCATAATCCCACATTCTCGTGGGTCCAGTTTTGTATTCTAGTTGTTGTCGAGATAGCAAACGTAGATTTGAGTGTACAAACACCAAATCTTGTGCCATTTTTGTGCCTAGGCGATTCCTCTTCATTGAATGGATGAAAGCATATTCACTCCAATTTCTTTCACATGCAGAGGAACTAGTCACCTGTAAAATAAAAATAAAATTATGTTAGTCATAGTCAATCAATAAATCTTATAAGATAAATAATCCAAAATGAGCTTTAGAATTAATTGTTTAAACAATAAATCAATACATTAAAGGTATTTGTTATTAAGAATACCTGTGAAAGCAAACGGATAGCCAAACGATGAAGCAAGGGGGTCCCTGTACCATATTGTATCCAGAAGTCGACGGGTCCAAGTTGTTGTCTGTTGTATGCACAATCTTCATTTGGAAAGTGGTCTTATGATCTCAAATACTTTCCTAACTCAAACCGTAAAGCAGTGCGATCCTGACGATCGTAACACCTACTTATAAAAGTGTTCCAGTTTTGCATAACCTCTACATCTGACGATGGTTTCTTATGAAACCATTTAGGATTGAGTAAAAATGCAATTGAATGAAGAGGGCTATGAAGCATTTTCCACCTTGTCAGACTAAGTTCCCACACTTCATTTCTGGTGTCTTTGTCAATCCTAGAATTTTCATCCTCCATTATGTCATGAATCTTCTCTCTCATTTGATCCATGCTCTCAAAGACATCCCCTAAGCATGGTTGATCACTATCAAATATGCGAAGGGTGGAAACAATAGGTGTAATAAGGGTGACAATATCCTCCACTCTCCTCCAAAAATTCTCTGAAGAAAGACCAATAATAATGTCCTCAACTTTTAGGCCATCCCCAGTATGAGAACCTTCCATCTTTGCCAATCCATTGATACCACCATCTCTCTCAAAGATTGATGCATTTTAATAAGGCGTTGAAGCATAATGAAAGCAGATGCAAATCTAGTCTTGGCACATCGAAGAAGCTGAAGTTTTGCATATTTCCTATAAATTGCTATGGATGCTGCATGATTAATAATAAAGTGTTGCAACATCTTTGCTTTAGTTATAGTTTTATCAACCCATGCAATGTTATTAATATCTTTCAGGAGAAAATTCAAGCAATGCACAGAGCAAGGAGTCCAAAAAATTGTTGGATATTCATCCTCAATCAACCCACCAGCAAGGATATTGTTTGAGGCACTATCTGTAACAATTTGGACCACGTTTTCTCTACCAACCTCCTCTATTGCCTCTCTGAGAAGACCTTTTAGATATGGACCATCTTTTGTCTTTCCTGTAGTATCATAGGATTTTAAAAACAAAACTCCTTTTGGGCTAGAAACCAAAATATTGATAAGGGGACAATGGTTAACATCTATCCAACCATCTGAGACAATGGAGACCCCAGATTCCTTCCAACTATCTTTAATGTCTTGAAGTCTAGCTTCAACCCGAGCCCTCTCTTCAGATAACACGCTTGTCCTCATATTTTCATAACTAGGAGGCTTGTAACCTTTAGGAGCATTGTTAACTAGATCCCTTACCATTTCTTTCCAATAAGGAGACCTACAAACATTAAAAGATATGCCATTTGCGAAAAAAAATCTTCCAATGGATGCATCGAGATTTCCCCTCCCTTTTACATCCCATAAGTTTTGAAGGTGAGAAACAGAAACTTGATGTTGAGAACAAGAGTGTGGACCACCAATTGTCAATCCACTAGGATTGTTGTTAGCTTGAACTAAACCTTCAACAATATGTCTAAGCTTTTCAAGTTCATTAAATTGCTTAATTAGAGAAGCTTTTTCTGTTTTAGGTACACTGTCACATAAAGCTGATTGTTCTTTTTTCCCCATTCCAAGTAAATCCCATCGAACTCTTCCTACATTCCCCGTTTTTTGTTTTTTACAATAAGGGCACAACCAAACCTTTGAACCAGATGATCCACTTGATCCTCCGCTATAAGATTGAGTGCATTTCACAGCTGCCCATAACCTTGCCTCAAAGGCTTTTTTCGCTTCTTGATATTCTTTGCTTTGGATTTTTTTGGATGCCTCTATGGAAGATTTCTGTTGGGAAAGGGGTGGTCTACTTTGTGACATTGATGAACTTTCTTCCATTGCAATGAGAAATGAGTGGAATAAAAAATAAATGATTCTCCTCCGCAACCAATTTTAATCTGCACAATTTATATTTGAAAATTAGTTACAGAAAATAAAATAGAAAAATTGACACCTAATTAGAAAATATAATTAACTAAAAATTTGAAGAGAAAATCAAAGAAAATTTTGGAAAACTTAAACAAAATAAAATTATTTATCTTTTTTCAAATTTTCAAACATCTAAATCACCTTACTTCGAGCATCGGAGAGACTAGCTCCAGAGAAAGGGACTAGCTCCTGATCTCATTCATTTTACAAAATCCCATGATACATGGCTTCAGTGATATTT
This sequence comes from Pinus taeda, assembly GCA_000404065.3. Lineage (NCBI taxonomy): Eukaryota > Viridiplantae > Streptophyta > Pinopsida > Pinales > Pinaceae > Pinus > Pinus taeda. The sequence goes on from APFE030777787.1 coordinate 3,081, forward strand.
TAATAACTTATAACTACTTGTTCCATAACACTCACTCTCTCTCTCTAAATATATGTTGTGTGGGGCTACGCACTAGCAATAATTAGGTATGTTGATTGGTAACATTGAGTTCTCCTATTGATTTTTCCTTTTTACTCAAATACGAGTTGGGTATTATATTAAAATAATGGATATTATATAATTTCAAAAGTGATGAGAAAAATAATAACCAAAACATAGATATATTATATATTATAGTTCTACTTTAATGAAGCCTATGGAAAAAACCCAAAATTACATCACCCATCAACCATCGTTTGCTCTTAAGAGCATAACCTCCTTGTGCTTATAGTCGAAAGATTACCTAGATTACCTCCATGTAGTCTTTGTGGAAGCAATAATAATAAGCTCCTAAGTTAATGCCAATGACCCATCACAAAGGCAAGGCTGCCCGATATTCTAACATCTCTACAAACTCGAAGGCCTTGAGAGTGGATGAATCGAGGAATAGGAACTCAAAGGCCTTAAGAGTGGATGAAGGGAGGTCCTGAAGGTCACTCAATGGCATTAAAACTGGATGGAGGATGAAGGGATTCGGAGCATGTTAGAAAAGAATGAGACTAAGAAAGAACTAACGATTTAGGAGATTACGAGCAATTTACCGGGATATATTTTTTCCACATTTACCGAAAACGATGAAGATGACAGCTCTACAAAGGTGACCATAAAGTTCCACTTTGGAGACCTGAAGATCACAAGCTGTGGGAACCGAGGTGTCCTCCCTTCCCCCTAATGCAGATCCCCCAGTAGTCTTAATTTCAATTGTGCTATGTCCGAGGAACGGACCCTGCGCGTTTGTGCTTAGGATGCCAAACACTCTTGTTTGTTTGGGATTAGGATGCTAACAGCCTGAAAAGATGTCTTGTTTATGGTTAACACGGATATAACTGAATGAATATGCAACTGTTCGTACTTCAAAGAAGCTTTTAACTACTTAGGCATTAAGACTTGCTGGCAGGCAGAGGCATTCTCATGGATAACTGAATGTATAAAGAAAAACAGAAAAGATTTTTACCTTGGGAAAGAAATGGGCACCACAACTACCATACATGAAAATACCATACATGAAAATGCTCAGATGTTTGAAAGAATCAATTGCTCCATAGGAATTTTCTATTGGGGGATGTTTCAGGAAATGTGTTTCTGCCATATCTGCCCCTACAATAGCAATATTTCTATGTGTTCAAGTCACCTCCAACAAAGACACCGTATCAATCCATAAGATGAGATTACCAGACATTGGTGAGAACAGTCCATTGGTGACTGGAAATGAATACTGTAGACATCCGAATCAAGACACACAATGATTCATCTGCCAAAGATGAGATAACAGGACAGCTAATTGGCTATCAATAATTCATTGGACAGTATTGCAAGACACTGTCGTTTGTCAGTGGATGACTTGGTGGTTATATGCTCTATTTTCTCTCCAAAAACCAATGCTTATAACTGAACCAGTTCTCGATATATTGAATCTGTTGTACAGGCTTGAAATGCATGTGAGCCATTCTTCATAAAAACAAGCAAACCCATCCTCTTAGCAGAGGAAAATGATAAAAACCAATGGTTCCAACATGGAAATTCGGAATACTTGGGTGCTTTGAAGAAAGAGTTTACTCACAATCAACCGTCTTCGTAACACAGAGTAACCTCCTGTTTTTATAATTCATGTAAACAACCACCCTTTGAATGCCTGAAAGAAATTGCTCACGAGAGGCCGATATAATTCAGGTATAGCGCATTCATTGAAAAAGTGATGAGAATTATTATTAGGAATTTTACATGGGATTGAAAAAAAAACCAGAGATTGAAGTTTGCAGCAGTACCTTTTGACAATAGAATTGACAACGTTGTTGAGGCGTGAAGCTGCTTGGCAAGTTGGCTCTGATCTGTGATGGGTGAAGCTGCTTGGCAAGTTGGCTCTGATTTGTGATGGGTTTGCTCTCGGGCTTTTGCTTAAATCCTTGACAACGAGTGTTTTTCTTTGACAACACTCTCACAATACCCTTTGTTCTGCTATGTTCTGCTAGTTCTTTCTTCAGCCGCACGCTGGAATACTTATGTTTAATTGGAAGGAAACTAACAGTGCACTGCAGCGAACTAACAGTCAACTGTGACTGCGAATTAAACTAGACTTAACTTCCAGAGAACTAACCATTAATTTCTATTTAAACTGAACGTTTGAAAAAATTAAATTTACCAGTCTCAAAAAATAAATTTAACTGCAGGAAACGGCAAGAGGAAACGGTTTCGTTTCACGGGAAATTGTTTCTTGCCATGGAAAACGAAAACGACCGTTGCAGACGGTGTTTCTGGGATTGTTGCAGTTTCGCGGAAGGTTTTTGCCAGAAACGGCGGACATCGTCTCGTTTCTGGTGACAGGGGTTGAGTATATATGCTGCTATTGCGAAAATATGGAAAATTTGAGCCACTAAATTACAATTTAAATCCAACATAACCCAGAAATTCAGTATAATCCAAACATATTGAATCCAAATATAAACAAAAAAATTCAATAGGTTGAGTATATATGCTGCTATTGCGAAAATATGGAAGGGCACCTGGAGACATACAAGCAAACAGAGGGATCTAAGCTATAGTTAGAGAGCCAGAGAATAGGCAGCAGGACCGGTGAAGTAGTTTTGACTAATCGATTGTCGAATCCAACCCCACCTCCTGAACCTACCCATTCTCAATCTCTCCGAGAGGGAATGAAAATGGTAACGAAATAATCGATATAGGATTTTAGATAATAGGTAGGTTTCAGGCTTCAGCTACGAATGATAAAATAATAATTCACTGAAGAGCGTTGCTGGGTCCTTGGATGTAATATGCTTAACCTAGAAAATATAACAGAGTGCATCAATAATTCAGTGCAAAATTAAGATAGATGATGCAGAAACAATCCCTTATATTATTATTTAGCGAACCGATAGAAAGCTAGGAGAGAAGCAATCTGCAAGAAAATTTTATAAAAGTACAGTGCAATCTAAAAAATCTCTTCATCACACATGCATTTCTGAATCTCCATAGTGCAATCGACAATGAATTTATAACACCCAACGAAATTAACACAGTCAATCAAGAAAATGTGGCGCTTACCTTCGAGGGATGAATCCACATTGATAGGCATAATATTTACAGGGGTTACGAAGTTTCTCAATCCTTCCCCTTAGATTCAATGTCTATGTAGCAGGTTTAATCTGGGAGAATCCACCCACCGAAATGAACAGAGTCAGTCAGGAAAACAGAGTCAACACTTTATAACACCCACCGAAATTAATAGAGTCAGTCAACAAAATGTTTACCTCTGAGGGATGAATCCACATTGACAATCCCTTTTTCCTTGCCCTATGCACTCACTGTATACGAAGGTGTAATTACGCCGTTAACTCCATCTTTAACATCTTCACTTTACAGGAATTTCTCCTCTAGAAAAACACTTCTTCGATGCCAGCCATATTCAACAGTGGCATTGGCAGGCCCGGTTTCTCTGACTTTCTGTGCAGCAAGGGATCTATGCTTCCGCCTCAACCTGGATGAAGAGGATCTAATTTAAAATAACAAGAAATCACCTCTCAGCATGCATGAAGAGGGTCTAATTTAGAGGAATTAACTTAAAAAACCAAGAAACATGGATCGAGGATCTAATTTACACAACCAAGAAACCGCCTCAGCATGGATGCATAGGATTTAATTTAAAAAACCAAAAAACATTGATGCACAGGATTCAATTTAGAAAACCAAGAAGCCGCCTCACCATGGATGCAGAGGATCTGATTTTAAAAACCAAGCAACCGCAGGCTCTGCAGAATTTCTCCTCCAGAAAAACGCTCCCAGTGGGCACTATTCCACGATGGCCACCGCCAAGATCCAACCGTGATATCTCCATTTCTCTGCAAGTAGGGATCTATACTGCCGCCTCTCACTAAGGATGCGGAAGATCTAATTTAATAAAAAAACCAAACAACACTGAACATCAATTTACTGAAATGAAATTTCTAAAATCAAATCGATTCCTCTCATTCACTTAATCTTATTTGCAACCCACAACCCATAATCAGAGTGACCCATACAAAGAGTTTTGAAAATAAATTTACTGGAATGCCTCATTTACCTGTCAACGACTGGGACGCACCATTTAACTGTGATCCCTGGGCACAGTGGTCTTGATTCAATAATTGATACGCTCCCTGCTTCCACCTCTCAGGGAACATGAGCAGGCCTCTGTTTCCACCTCTCAGAGAATACAAGCACACCATAGAGACAGACAGGCACATACAGTCACGCACACCAAACAGATGACAGAAACAATAGAGACCAGACCACATTCATACACACACACCATTTGCAGCTCCAATCGCACGAGACTCACAAGACTAGACCACACAATGCAGGAAACTCTGCGAGGAGGAGGAGGAAAGGCACTGTAATGCCAATGCCAATATGAATTCCAAAATTTGAATCGAATTAAAGAAATCAACATCCTTGACTGTTGCTATAACCTGTTTGATCTGCAGCGCCACTTATCTCTTTGCACTTTGCTCTCTGTTGGGATTGCAGCGTTAGTTATCTCTTAGATGTTGATGCCACTTTCGTTTGCAACGGACGGTCTCTTAGATGCGGAAAGAAATATGCTCCAGCTTTTTTTTCAAATGTGCACAAAAAAAGCACAATCCATGTCATTGAAGCAAAAATAGAAATATGCTCCAGCGTTTTTTTCAAATGTGCACAACAAAAGCACAATCCATGTCATTGAAGGAAAAATAGAAAGATGCTCCAGATTTTTTTCAAATGTGCACAACAAAAGCACAATCCATGTCATTGAAGCAAAAATAGTAATAAAAGCACAATTTATGTTATCCAAGCAAACATAGTAATAAAAGAACAAGCTATGTTATCCCACTAAAAAACCAAAAATAGTAATAAAATCATCTAGTCAAAAATGCAATCCAATAAAATCATCTAGTCAAAAATACAATCCAATTTTTAAAATAAAATCATCGAGTCAAAAATAGAATCCAATTTTTAAAATAGAAGGGTCAAACCCCCTTTTTCTTGTTATCACAATGACATTTTCATATCATAGTTCAGGAATTAAATAATTTAACCTAATTAAAATAATCAAAGAGCCCTCACCTTTGCCATTACCTATATCAATTTTCACGTATGATAAACACTATGATTTATTCTATGAGCTATTATATGCAATGAACGACTCAGATTATCTCTTAGATTTGGAAATATGCTCCAGAAATATGCTCCATCTTTTTTCATAGCTACAGAACAAAAGCAAAATCCTTGTCATGGAAGAAAAAATAGTAATAAAAGCACAATCCATGTCATTCAATAAAAAAAATAATAATAAAAGCACAATCTGTCATCCACTTATAAAATACTAATAAAAGCACAATTAAAATCATCAAAAAGACCCCACACCCTTGCAATAACTTATGCCAATTTTCTCCTCTGATAAGCACTATGAGTCATCCTATGTCAGTGTTCTATGATAAGCACTATGAGTTATCTCTTAGATGCTGCTATCACAATATTCCAATTCCCAAGGGAGGGTTGGAATTGCAAGAAGTGGAAAGATGCTCCATCCAATGGAGGATGTAGCCACCTTTCACAACTAAACAACAAAAGAAAACCATTTTGCATAAATTATACTTTAGGTTTGCTTTCTCACATCCATGCAAAGCTTGAACTCTTCCGAATTTTCTTCTTGGAACATCCCTCCTAAATATCTTCCAAGACACTAAGTTGCTTGCTATTGCTCACAATCAAGAAACACATAGTTTGAATCACAATCAAGAAACATCTAGTTTGAATAGTGAAGGGAAGAACAAACATCGATTCTATCATTGGAAATATTTTCATTTTGATAATGAATGTTGTGACTTGTAGAAAAAATGGCCAATGCCTTTCTTATTGAAAATGTTTGATATGTTGCCATGCTCATCCCCATCCGCATTCATCTACTTGATTTATAATGCTCACACTTTCGCATGGAGATGTATTTTTGAGCATCAAGTCCAACTCCAATCCTCATCTTACTTCAGACCATGCCCTACTTTTCCTTTTCCCTTGATTGTGGAACTCAAATACTCTTTATCATCATGCTTCCACAAGGGGTTAAATTCTTTGACATAATATGTTTTTTTTTTCCTACCTATTTTGTCCACATGGAAATCCTGAATTTTTCTAACGCACACTTTTTTATCTCCTCCTTGGTGTGAGGACAATCATGTAGATTTATGTCCCATTTGCCTAACCACTTTTTATTTTGCTTCATCCACGTATTTTTCCGACGACTTAGCTCCTATTTGACAACCAAGTTGGTCCATCGGTGCTTATCCATATTTTCAACCTTCTTTAGGTAACTTAGTAGATGAATGATCAATGAAGCATCAATTAGAAACATACCAGCCTCAGCTAAAAGTATATCGTATAGAACCGTTGATTTGACTTTGAGGCTACTTGTGATTAGATGCTTTTGGATTCTTTCTATTTGCTGCCATTTGCGGCTTGACATGTTACTCCCCCATATCTCACAACCATATAGGATAATTGGCACCACTAATAAACCAAAGAGGGTTTTCTTAGTCTTCCAATCCCACAATTATGCTTGTCTAAACTTGTTCGGGAGAAGGTAGGAAGCCTTCCACCCTCCTTGGATTCTTTTTTATCTACATGCTACCCAGTCGAGCCTCTAGTGGAACTCAATTCCTAGATATTTGTACTAGTCTACAACCTCCAAGGGGTTGCCCTCAAAGAGAAAAGTATCCTGCTATTTATTTCTTTTTAGGGAGAAAATCATGACTTTAGTTTTGCTGAAATTTACTTGCATTTCTCGCATATTGACAAAAGAGTTCCATAGCTTTCAAATTCTTTCTCAGAACTATCGCAGATTTAGCAATAAGGATAAGTTCATCGGCATATAAAAGCAATTTCACCAGATATCTTTCTAATTGGATGCCTTCTCCTTTGATATTTCTTATCCACTCTTCAAGCTTATCAATATATAAACCAAACAAAGTGGGGGAAGGAGGCCATCCCTGTTTGACTCCTATGTCATTGCCAAAGCATTCAGACATACCCTCTTTTGTTTTGATTTATGCTCTAATGTGCTCATATAGCTTATGAACATCAGGTCTATATTCCTTTGGGGCCCCTTGTTCTTCCATTCTGTGCCATAGCTTATCTCTAGGGATAGTATCAAAGGTTTTTTTAAAGTCAACAAAACAACAAAATGAATCTCGACCACTGTTATCCCAAACTTTTTAAATGAGATGCTTTAGAGTGATGCAATGATCAATGGTAGAATTCTTAGGCCTAAAACTAGCTTGCCCCTTTGCTCTTTTCTCCTCGTTTCAATCTCACACATTGATTCTGTTCTCTAGCATGCTCGCAAAAAGTTTTCCAAGAAGAGGGTCGATCATAATAGTAAGATAGTTAGATGGGTTATTGATATCTCCAGTTTTGTGAAGAGGTATAGCAACACTTGTTGTCCATTCACCCGGAAAGCTACCTTGACTGCATTTGTTAAAGATCTCTTCGATGTGTGGGGCTAGAAACTTCACACCACATTTCAAATATTATGTCTGCATACGATCAATGTCTTGTGCTTTACCATTTGCCAGTTTCTTTATACCTTGCTCAATATCCCTAATCGATAATAGCTCTATAGAGGAGACAATCATGGGAGGCTTACTTTTCTCATTCATCCACTCATATAGAAGTTTTGCATAGACTAGCCACTAGGCATCTGTGATACTGCTTTCAATTTGTTTTTTCTTGTGTTGCAGTTCCTTCCAGAAATCTTTGGGATTATGTTTTCCCAAAGAAATCAATTCTTTTCTTCTTGCATTCACATAGCTTTATTTTTTTGATTTTATCAATTGCTTATATATAATCGTGTTTTCTTTGCTTGAATTTTCTTTAAAGGACCTTTTCACCTCCTTGCACTCCTTGTCATACCAAGGATTAGATGGGAAGGTATTTGAGATCATGTGTTTCCATATGGAAAAAAATGTCTTTATCCTCAGCTATGGGCCCCAACCCCAGGCCTCTTCTCCATGGGTAACCTCTGCAATTCCATCTTACCATGTTTAGGTACTCCCGTGGGGCCCCGAATACCTATTTCTTGTTTTTTAATCTATGAGTGACTTGGGCTTTCTCATTTTTAAACCATGCCCAATTTCCTCCCTCTCTTGTTGATTTTACTTCCATTATTTCCTCTTTTCTTCTTGTTGGGTGAATGTTAAATCTTTGTCTAAGTAGATACAAGTGCATTTAAGCAACCCTTTATTCCTCAGGATTTTGGACTTGTCCTCTATGATTCTTAAAGTAACTCTGACACATCTATTCCTTCCTTCTCCCACATTCTTTCCTATCTCGTTGGCCTGTTGTATCCCCCCCGTCCAATGCAACTCATCCTTGAGAAAATTCCTTACTAAAATATTTGTTCTCTCTTTTCCCCCAAAGTCCTTCAAGACTTTGATGATGATATTTACCATTTCTTCTTCTTTGTCCTTTCCTTTCTCATCTGCCTCTTGACTTCTTTTTCTATAAATTCCTTTTGTTCACTTGGTGGTTATTTTACTAACTGAGCCCATGATTTAGCCTCTTTTATTTGCTCCATTAACTTGTTTTCTCTTGTTTTCATGTCTACCATTACTGACTGAAATGTTTCCATCTTAATTGTGTTAGTTGCTCCCGTTGGCTCTAAAAGTGGAGTAAGAAGAGAATCATTGTGATTTTGAACTCATTTCATAGCAAAAGAAGTAGATATATTTGTGAAAAAAAGATAGGAACATGAGAAGAAAATGTTTCTAGTTGAGAAAAGGGGTAAACGAAACAACTTGAGCTTTTGAGGCATGGTGTGTAGGTATGTGTCCAATGGTGTTAACACAATCTCATCTTAACATTCTTCAAGTTGTTTCTGACTACCTAGTTGTTTTGTAGATTATAAAAATGTGAGTAGTTTAAAAAATAGAAGTTTAGGCATTGACTATTAGGAGCACCGAAAGGTGGGAAACATTAGTTCCCAGCTAATCCTATGTTAAAGAAGACATGTACAAAATAGTCTTCACAATAAGCGTAGAGGTATTACAACTTATAGTTGTTGAATGTTTAAATCCATAATATCAATGCAGTGTAGATCACATGAAACCTCCTTAATAGACCTTACATGCAAGATCACAATGCCATCTATAATGGATACTACATCACTCACAAACTTCAAAAGATGGAAAGGTTTTCCAAATTCGTTTTTCCTTCTAAATTTTCCTCTATTGCCAATTGATATGAGTACAGGTAGCCTGCATTGTACATATTCAAAGATGAAAGAAGAATGCAAATACCAAAAGGAGAACATAAAATCATACATGTTGTACACTATTGTTTTATGTGGTTATATTTGTACAAAAATGGTGGAGAGTGATCATACTTGAAAATGTCTCAAAGGGTTACAAATATCATATGCAAAGTTAGGTGAGTGATCATCTTTGACTGAGTCACCAATGGACTATTGATGACAAGGTAGATAAACTACAAGACATAAAGTACAAAATAAATAACACACAAATATATTACATATTTGGACTAGATCCAATAGGAACTATGGACAAAGTATGATGAATTTGTCCATGATAAAAATAAATTGTCTCCAATTTCTATTGATTGTACACACTTTCTAGTGAAAGACATCATCATTTGTAGGAACTGAGATGATGGGAATAACCTGATTGGGTATCAAAAGAATGGATGTTAAAATGGGGGGTTATGGAATAATTACAGGGGCATTGATGTTCAGTATAGAATGTCCTCTAAATAAGATTAAACTAATAGTTTGTTGCGGAAACACCTATGCAAAAAATATGACCTCCGTATCCTTAGTTGGAGTGAACCATGAAGAAAAGGCTATCTGGGGAATTTTTTGAAGTAAGACAAGGATTGGAGTTGGACTTGATGCTCAGAAATACATCTCCATTAAAACGTGTGAGCATTATAAAGAAAGTAGATGAATGCGGACAAGGATGAGCATTGGAATGTATCAAACATTTTGAACTCATGGATATTGATATGGTTAATAACTTTTCTTCTAACAAATGCAGAATAAGGGAAAGAAGAGATGACGTTGTAGATCTTATTAGCCTTGCAGAACTAATTGTGGAAGTTATAATACCCACAAATTTGTGCTTTTTTGTGAAAATGATAGGGCTCGGAAAAAATCACATCTCAATAATAGAAGGGTGTGAAATCACAATCAATTGTATCAATGAATGGTCTAATGGAAAATATGATAAACACTACAAACATAAAGTAGGTACTACTTCGTGGACCTATCCAATATGATGTGGTCGGGGATGAGGATGAGTGGTAGAAAATTGGAATTTTCAATCAATTGTTGAGAAAGAAAGTTATTTTTGTTTCCGTTTTCTATGATTAATTGTGTAAGTTGTTGCTTGACCTAGAAATTTTTAAGTGAAGAGAGCTTCATTCTTGTTCTCACAGTAGTTTTCTCCCACGAGAACCCACTAAGGGTGGGTGGAGGTTGAACTATTAATATTGATATCTAGGTGTGCATCATGAATGTCAACACTTGTGTTGTTCGATGTTGTTCAATAAGAAAGGCATTGACCATTTTCTCCTAAAATTCATAACATTCATTATCAAAATGACAATATTTCCAATGATAGAATTAATTGTGATTCAAACTAGGCGTTTCTTGATTGTGAGCAATAGCAAGTAGCTTAGCGTCCTGGAAGATATTTAGGAGGGATGTTCCAAGAAGGAAATTGGGAAGAGCTCAAGCTTTGCATCAATGTGAGAAAGAAAACCTAAAGTATAATTTATGAAAATGGATTTCTTTTGTTGTTTAGTTGTAAAAGGTGGCTACATCCTCCATTGGATGGAGCATCTTTCCACTTCTTGAAATTCCTACCCTCCCTTAAGAATTGGAATTTTGTGATAGAAGCATCTAAGAGATAACTCATATTCCTTATCAGAAGAGAACATTGACATAAGATAACTCATATTGCTTATTAGAGGAGAAAATTGACATAAGTTATTGCAAGGGTTTGAGGGCTCTTTGATGCTTTTAATTGTGATTTTACAACTCTTTTTTAAGTGGATGATAGATTGTGCTTTTATTACTATTTTTTTCTTCGATGACATGGATTGTGATTTTGTTCTATAGCTATGAAAAAATATGGAGCATATTTCCACATCTAAGAGATAATCTGAGTTGTAAGTTGCATAGGATAGCTCATTGGATAAATCATAGTGCTTATCAGAGGAGAAAATTGACATAGGTAATAGAAATGGTGAGGGCTCTTTGATTATTCTAATTAGGTTCAAATATTTAATTCCTAAACTATGATATGAAAATGTCGTTGTGATGACATGAAAAGGGGTTTTGATCCTTCTTTTATATCTACATGCTTCTATTTTAAAAATTGGATTCTATTTTTGACTAGGTGATTTTATTACTATTTTTGCTTGCATAACATAGATTGTGATTTTATTGCTATTACTATTAGAATGATAAATTGATATAACTAAAACTCAAAAATAGTAAAGAGTGATGAGTCAAAAAATCGGTCTAAGGTCATTGATATCTAGAGTCAAGACTTGAAAGTACCGAAAATTTAAAATGGACAATGAGAATTGAAGGGGCATTGTAGGGAAGGAGAGGCTAAAAAATAGTTAAATGTAAAGTCACACAGAGATGCGTTGCAAGAAAAATAGAGGTAAGCTTGGTAAGTTGAATGGGTGAGTTAGGGATTCCAAATTAATTTAGGTTTTGATATTTTTTATGTAATTTTAATTTTATTTTTTTAACTTATTATTTATTTATTTATTTTGTTTTCTTTAATTTTTTTATTCTTTTTTAAATTTCAAGCGCTATTATACAAAATTGACGGGGGTGTTATCTCAGCCTAGCTTCAGAGTATAACATTCAACGATTTTTTTTTTTCAAAAGATTCAGGCGCTAACAGTTGGATTTTTAGCGCCAATTAAAAAATGTCGAATGAAGTCATTGACAATCGGATTATCAGCGAAAATTCAAAAGCCATCAAAATAAAGGCACTGATGGTGGGATTGTCAGCTTGGATTTCAGAAAATATGTCTCTTTTTAGAGAATTAATAGCTCACACGTTAGTAGAGGATCGAGTACCAAGACAAGCGAGCACTAGCCAAATAAGTGATGTGACGTGTCATTTCATGATTTCACATTAGAATTCGTTTGAATTTCTACCACTGAGGGTAATAATCATTGTAAACTAGTGATATGATAGGTCAATTTTATATATGGTTGATTTACTATTTCACCATCATGTTTAATCTCAACTTTTTATGAAAAGAATAGTGCAGGGTTAATAGATTATGTTGTGTTATCCACCAAGGTAAAAAATTAGTTATCCTGCACATTCATAATTGCATCTCGCTCTCGCTTCTATTGCCTATGCTTCTAGACAATGATAGTTATGGGAAAAAGTGCCAAATTGCACAAGGGAGAATCTCTAGGACCTGATCTCCTCGAAGCATATCCAAAAATTCGAAACAATTTTGGGAGGTTGGCTGGGATGAGTTCTTTTTCAGATGCAACGATTATTGTGATGGGGTTTCTCAAGCCTTGATGAAAGGGTCTGATTGTCAGGGGGTTATTGTTGGAGATATTTCCTTCCCTTTTACAGATGAAGTTGTTGCAAAGGCTACATTTCTCCCTGTTGATGGAGAACATTGGTTTAAAATCCGTACCTTAGGTGGAATTGACATTCCTTTCCTTTTAAAAGATGTATATAAGGACAAAACATGATGTTTGGTGATGCAAAGATCTTTGCTAAAGGATCAATGAAACCTTCTCCTTAGGATCACTCAAACTTATTTCACTTGTGAAGGATGCTTCAACAGATTCAATATGAATCATTTTCATTTCTTACTCACAATGCTGGAGAGGTCAAGATGAATGCTCCTTTATTTTTATTAATGAGTCTTAAGAAGATGTCAGCAAGAGTTAGGGCCAAACCTGATGTATCATCCCACTTCATTTATCACAAGAGTTTAATCAAGTTACTAATTGAAATTAAGAAAGATTAACAAAACATGGGAGCATTTTCTTTTCTTGGGGGAGTTTGTAGAGTCTGTTGCACCTAAACCTAAGGCCATTAGCAAAAATAAAAGAAGTAAGAAGGTTGTTGAACCACCCCAAACCTAGAGCAGGGGACCTCATCTGTCCAGACTAGAATTTAGAGGAAAATCACGATGACAAAACCTCCTCCTCTCGTTCTTGAAATGAAAATGGTCTACACGAGAAGAAGTAGGAGAATTATGGAAAGGAAAGCCATGTCTTGTCCTCTTATATCATCTCCTGAACATACAAAATTTGTTGAACCAATAGAGGAAACAAAGGAGGAAACAAAGGTTGAATGTGTTGAGCCTGAGACAAAGAAAATAAAGGTTGTTGAGTCTGCACTAGTTGAGATCTATGGGGAAAGAAGGTTGCACACTATACTAGTTAATAAATTGAGGTTGAAATTCAAGCTCAAACAAA
>APFE030777796.1:1880-38752 GCA_000404065.3 Pinus taeda
GTGTAGCATTGTTTGATTGTTGCTAGACCCCCTTTGGGCTAGTAGGGATCGCCTCTATCCGTAGAGGGGATTTACCTCTCCAACAGACCCCTAGGTAAACATTGTACTAAGAAGTGGCATGGCTACAGGAGAGGATAAAAGGAATTTTAGCCATGGAGAGGATAAAAGGAATTTAAGTAAGGAAGACACAACGGTTGGCAAGGAGACGTATCTGGAAGCTAGGGAGAGCTTCGTAGAGTTCTCTACTCCAGGTAGTAGGGATCAACCTGAGCATGACAGGGATCCCTCAATGATAACTACCTTTTTAGAGACATGCATAAAATTGCTACACGACAATAGGGCAGTTAGAGGCTCGCAAGAATTAATAAATAGGTGAGCAGGGATGCGGGAACCTACCGTGGTCCGCAAACTAGGAAAACACGCAACATGGATGGGGCGAGAGATGCAATTAACGGCACAAATTGGCGACTATGAGATGGATTGGATCATTTTGGATTTGGGCTCGGATGCAAATATAATTCCTAAACAAACTTGGGAGCGCATGGGTAGGCCTACACTACATGGTATCCTATTCAATTGTAGATGGTGAACCAACAGAAGATCTTTCCCATGGGAAGGTTGTAAGGAACTATGGTAGATATAGAAGATGCGAGCACCAGAACATACTTTGAAGTAATTGAAATCGTGGATGGAAGTATTCCTTATCTTGTGTTGTTAAGAATAGACTGGTCCACCAACATGAATGGGGTTATTAATTTAAAGAAGTGGACAATGATATTTGAAACGAAGTCGCTCTATGTAGTCGTTCCACTAGATCCGGCTGAAGGACCATGCTACATTGAACCTGTGTGCTACGAAGAAAGGAACGACGAATTAGAATGTATCTGCAATATTTCTGCACAAAGGCAAGAAGGGTTCAAGTCAACAAAGGAGAGAAGAATATCACAGGGCTATGTAGAGTCCTGCACCACCGATTCAGATGAAGAAGACGAGTGATGGGACAATAGGTTGAATGGAGTAACCACGCTACAATGCAATATGGTGACTAAATCTCTGTACTGCATGCGGGCCCATGATTGCGAACTGCCTATGTATGATGGGCTGACAATAATAGATGAATTTCTGACCAGATTTGAAATCACGGTACCAGAGCACCAATGGTCTGATGCGTTGATATGGGTGTTGCGCACGACACCTGCGCGATGGTGGGGCACACATGAAGGGACTTTGGAAAATTTGGCACGACTGCAGGTGCATGATGAAGATAATATTTGGGAAGCCAGAACTACAAATAACATAAAAATATGATGGACGTGATGACCCGTGCATGCACCTTACCCGATGGATCAAAGCCTACGGAGAGGAATATCAACCAGAATGGGTGCACTTATTTTATCACACCCTGGATGTCATTCCCAGAAACTGGTATATTGAAGCAGAGCTCCGACATAGCACATGCAAGTGGGATACCTTGTGCGAAGGGTTTTTTTCGACATTCCTCTTTGAAGATCAATGGATGGATATTGTGGATGACATGTTACAGCTGGTGAAGGCCACCATTTTCAAAATGCCATTGGAACCAGAAGAAACCACGTAGCCCGATTGGTCGTGATAGTTGAGCTAGGCCCTCAAATGCTACAATGTCCAGGTAGAAGATGATGAGGATGACCCGCGAAACATCAATATTCCAGAATCAGAAGGGAGTCATGAAGTGCATGGACCCGAAACCTAAGATCCAGATATCATGATGTTGTTGAAAATGAAACAAGTAAATATCGAAACAGAAGAAGAGCCGAAGTATGCAATGCTTGGGGACTATTGGGATGACGCCATAGTGGAAAAGGTCATTGAGTTACTTCAGGAATATCGAGATTTATTCCCAACAAAAATCATGGAGCTAAAAGGGATCCTAGGAGACCTGGGCATGATGAAGATAACATTGAAGCCAAACACGAAGCTAGTCAAGCAGCGACCCCACTGATTGAATCCAAAATACAAAGTAAAGGTCTGCAAAGAACTGGACAAGATGCTGGCAACAAGAATCATTGAACTAGTTGAGGAGTCCGACTGGGTAAGTCCTATGGGCGTATAGGAGAAGAAATAGAAGGGTGAGATTTGCATCTGCGTGGATCTCAGGAGGCCCAATGATGCCTGTGTTAAGGATCCGTTTCCAACACCCTTTACAGATGAGGTACTGGAAAATGTGGGTGGGTAGGAAGCCTACTCCTTCATGAATGGGTTCTCAGGGTACCACGAAATCAAGATCGCATCAGAGGACAGGAGTAAAACATTGTTCGCCACTGAATGGGGTTGTTTTCAGTATACGGTGATGCCCTTTGGACTAAAGAACACGCCAGCGATATTCTCACACATTGTGGTAGCGGAATTCAAGGAATTTATACACAAGTTCTTAGAGGTCTATCTTGATGACTGGACCATATTCGGACTAGTAAAAAAAACATAGCGAGCTTACGGTTAATGATGGAAACTTGCCGACGACACCAAATTGCACTAAACCTAAAGAAGTGTACCTTCCTCGTCCCCTTCAGGAACCTACTTGGCCATGTGTTTTGTAAGAAAGGCCTGATGGTGGATATGGAAAATATCACTATCATACTCAATCTACAAGCACTGCGAAGTGTCAAACAACTACGCACCACACTGGGACACATGGGCTACTATTGAAAGTTCATCAAAAGGTATGCCCAGATCATGGCTCCAATGGAACAATTGCTAAAAAAGGATGCTACTTATTGCTGGAATGAGGAATGCATCAAAAGTCTAGAAACACTTAAGGAAAAGATGGCATCCACCCCTATATTGGTCTTTCCAAAATGGGACATCGAATTTCATGTGCATGTTTATGCGTCATGTATCGCATTGGGTGCGGTACTCACTCAAGGAGCAGAGGGAATAGATAACCTGATTGCATTTGCAAGTCACTAGCTGTCAAAAGCTGAGAAGAATTACTCCACTATTGAACGAGCGGGATTGGCGATGGTATATGCATTCAAAAATACCGCACTATCTGCTCGGCAGACACTTTAAGATGTATACTAATCACTCTATGCTAAAATACCTAGTGAATAAGCCTGTGTTGGGGGCTGAATTTGTAAGTGGTTGTTGTTATTCTAAGAATATAACTTCGAGGTTGTCGTAAAGCCGGGATGTCTCAACGCAGGTCCAAATCACCTGTCCCAAATTGAGACCAGCGAAGAGCCCACAAATTTAGAGGAAGGACTCCCGGATGCACAACTATATGTAGTGCACATTGCAAATGGCCACTTTGAGGATATAATCCATTTCTTAACTACAAGAACCACGCCGCAGGGATATTATGTTCAGCAGAAGAAGGAATTGGTGATACATGCAATAGACTTTACTGTGATCGCAAGGCATCTCTACAAAATGGGAAATGATGAAATCTTACGTAGATATGTGCCTGAATTTGAGCGCGGACAAATGTTGGCCGATGCACATGGTGGAGTGGTGGGAAGACATTTTGCAGGTTGCACTACCACATAGAAGATTCTTCATGCAGGACTATGGTGGCCAACCCTACATTAGGATTCGAAAGCATATTGTCGGGCCTGCAACGTCTGTCAATGGATTGAGAAGCCATCACGGAGAGATGAAATTCCGCTCCAACCACAGATGACACTACAACCATTTGAGAAGTGGGAAATTGACTTTGTAGGACCTATTGCAACAAAAGGGAAGATGGGCGCGTGCTATATCATCACCGCGACAAAATATTTGACTCGATGGGCAAAGGCACAGCTGGTTATGGACTACACAGCTGCGAAGTTTTTGTTTGAAAATGTACTGGCAAGGTTTGGATGTCCCAAAATTCTCATGAGCGATCGAGGAACACATTTCCTGAATGAAACAATCAGCGCACTCACTGAAGAATTCTAGATATATCACAAACAGAGTACGCCATACCACCTTCAAGTGAATTGGACTGTGGAAGCATTCAACAAAATCTTGGAGACTGCATTGACCAAAGTCTGTAATGTGCAGTGAAATGACTGGGACTTACACATCCCTCCTCTGCTATGGGCATATCGAACCACATGCAAGAAGCTGACGGGCCATACACCTTTTCGGTTAGTCTATGGCAAGGAGGTCATTATGCCTATGGAATACATCATGCCTAGTCTACGGATAGCAGCAATAATAGGTATGGCAGACCACGGGGCTTTGGAGGAACGGTTTTTGGCTGGATTCCATCAGCAAGTACAGAAACAGTGAGAGAAAGCGTGGCATGATCGCCATATCAAGGTGTGCACCTTCAAGGAAAATGATCTGGTATTACTATATGACAGCAAGTTCAAGAAATTCCCTAGCAAACTCCGAATGCATTGGTTGGGACCCTATGTCGTCAAAGAAGTTACCGATGGGGGAACGGTTCAGCTTGCCAAACACAATGGAGACCCCTTCCCGAGAAGAGTGAATCGCAGTCACCTGAAGCTCTACATGGGTGGGCCGACCGCCTAACTAACTGCCCGAGGGATAGTCTCACTACTCCAACCAGTTGAAAGAGAGTGAGGGATGATAAAACAGTCTGGGGGAAAGAGGTGCAATTGCCAGGATACGCTTAAATTTGGCCAATCACAATGGTCACGGTTGCACTGAAAGGAGTGCGTGGATGCGTTGCTAAGAGGAGAGGTGACCATTAGTGTCACTATTCATGAAAAGATGTCTGCATTATGGCAAAAGGGAGCAGGCAGCGGGAAATTAAGAGAAGGGGTACGAGTAAGATATGGAACAAGCTACCACAAATTTAACACGAGGACACTAGAATAGGTGGGATCTAGTGAATTTGAAATTTGACACGCTTATAAATCACAAAGGGGCATCCACCGGGTGACCTACACTTCTGGCAAACACAACCTGGTTACTGAGATGGAACTTTTCATTATCTTTGCACAAGGAGTAAGCCCGAAAGTGGTGATCTGGCTAATGGAAAGGTAGTGTCTATGAGGAACAGGGTGATGATAGCTATGAACGCCACGCAGAGTTCAGCATCAACAGTAGGGGATGTACCAGAAAATGGGAGACACAAAGCAGAATTGGTCCGGATGTCGCCGCCTCGCCCGGGGGAAGGCCGACGAACTACAACAGAATAGAGAACGGATGGAAACACGGAGACCACTGGTAGAAATGCAGCTAATATCTCATCCCTGATATACCTTGAGGATTGGGATTGCATAGACAGTAGTAAAAGTCTTGCAAAATTGCAACAGAAGCTATAGCAGACAATGCGAAGAGTAGATACGAAGGTAGGAAGTGGCTGCGGTGGTATAAGGAGGTCCCGTATGCAGCTCCCCCACTCAAGATAAAGTCCTATGAGGAGGTGTTCTGTGTTAACCAAGCAGAGCAGAATGAGAATTATCGGTCACAAGAAGTGGTAGAACCAACGAAGCTGGAGCTAGATGAAACGTTGTAAGAGACAACGCAGGAGCAGCAAGACGACAACTGTCACTCAAAGGGATGTGAACTGCGAAGCCAAGGCAACACGTCTCACTGCACCGATGAGTGACTCAGGACGAGTCACGATGATTGTGTTGGGGGACTGTTGGGTAGCGGAGGTCTCGTGTAACAGTTTTGGGGCTGAGAGCTTAAAAGTAGGGTAAAAATATTGTAAAAATCTGAATTATGCGAAGCGCGAAATGTAAACGGTTGAGTCAAAGGGTTGTTCACCCAAGAAATAATATAGAATAATAGGAAGTAAGTCGGTCCATGGACCATAGGAAGATATAAATAGAGTGAGGCTCTATGGGTAGAAGGCAGCTTTTGGTATGTAATATTGGATCTGTTATGTAATGGGTTTTTGAGAAGAAAAGGCTTGAAGCATCAGTAAGTTCGAATCGAGGGTTTTGGGTAGTAGATAGAGGCTCTACAGTTGTGTGCGCAGAGGCCTGGAAGAGTCCATAGCTATGTGCGCAAACCCTTGCAGCTGAGTGTGCATGACGGATTTGGATGTATAGTGAAGAGAGTGAATAAAGATAAGTTGATTCTGAAATTTTGTCTTAAATCTGAACTATCGCGGACCTGGTTAATGCATGGTTAATATAATTGTTTGATTTATGCACATATGCTCATGTTATGAATATATGTGAATCTGTATCTATTCTAAGTGCGTGGACTAGTTAATTCTATTAATTGTTTGCTTAAAGACCATAAAAAGTAGGTTGAATCTATAATTAGTGCATTAATAACCATCAAGGAGTATTTTGGGACTGGATCTGCGTGAAGCAGAATGGCACGAAGCCACGGAGCGGTGCTCGAAACCTCCAGACCACATCAAGATATCCCAAGGGTGTGGAAACCTTGTTCCAGCACCCTCCCCTACTACCTCGGGTGAGACCTCAATCCACGCTCCGTGGGCTATTGCCAAAAGGGCCGGTAGCTGCGGGATTTGTTTGGCTAAATAATTCTTCCGAACTTGGGTCAGGCCCATATAAGCCAACAGTCACATGTCCAAAGGATAATTATTTGACACCGTTCATCGACCAAGTCATCGATGACTGTGCTAGTTGTGAATCCTTGTCATTCATGGATGGTTTCTCAGGATATAGCCAGATCGCTATAAAACCAGCAGACTAGCACAAAACTGCCTTCATTTGCCCTTGGGGTATCTTTGCGTATCGAAAATACCCATTCGATTTAAAGAATGCTGGAGCAACATTTCAAAGGGCTATGGAATACGTATTTCATGATATCAAACATATTGTTTGGGCTTACTTGGACAACCTTCCATCTCATTCCATGAAGTGAGCCCAACAGGTAGATCACTTACGAGCAATCTTTCTTAGGTGCAGGTTCTACAACATATGTATGAATCCATATAAATGCATTTTCTTTGTTGAGTCTGGACACTTACTTGGTTTCATTGTCTCCAAGTATGGGATTAGGGTTGATCCTGATAAGTTAAAGGAAACTACTCAATTGCCTGCACCGCAATCCAATTTACATCTCCAACTTTTCCAAGGTTGATGCCTTGAAAAAGGTGCTTATATCAGTCCCACTCCTTAGTTCTCCCAACTACGGGCATGAATTTCTCCTGTACCTAGTAGCCTAACCTTCCTCTCTAGAATGGTCATGGTTCAAACTCATGATGATCTAATTGAGCATGTGATCGTTTATCTGTTGAAAGGCCTGACTAGGCCCGAACTCAGATATTCACATGTGGAAACACTGTCCTTGGAAGTGGTCCTTTCTATCAATTGATTTCGACGCTATATACTACTGCGAAAAACTACTATCATCACTTTAGATAATCCCGCGAGACACATTTTGTCTCATCAAGTCATTGGAGGAAAATATTCCAAATGGATAGTCATCCTCCAACAATTTGATTTGGTTTTTACCACTTCCAAGGTGAAAAAATCCTTAGTCTTTGTTGAAATTTTGTCGGATCTCCCCATTGTTGATCCTAATGAGATAGCCCATGACCCTCTTTCGAATGAAGTTGTATATCTAATCAATTCTACTGACCCTTCGTATGGTGACATTCTTGTCTACCTCCATGCACACCATTTCCGCCCTGAACTATTGTCAGGTGACCATCGTCGCATCCGCCACCAAGCGTGACACTATTTAGTGCTAAATGATACGTTATATCACCATGAAGCTAATACAATTATTTGACGTTGCCTCACTCATGAAGAGGCAGAACACGTTTTAAATGACTGCCATGTTGGGGCATGTGGCAGGCATCTTTTTGGCATGTCTACTGCTCTGAAAATTTTACGCGCAGGATACTATTGGCCAACCTTGTTCAAATATTGTATCAAGGTTGTCCGACAGTGCCACCCTTGTCAAGTGTTTACAAAGAAAATGCATGCTCCTCCGGCCCTTCTGCACCCGTTATCTCCATCGGCCCCTTTGCTAAATGGGGGATAGCCTTCATCACTTGCAACCCCACTTCCTTTGCCAGACACAACTACATTATTGTAGTTGTGGGCTATTTCATGAAATGGGCCGAAGCCCTTTCCACTTTTCAAGCTGATGGAGAAACTGCGGTGCTATTCCTATTTAATCAGATCATCTTTCACTTCAGTGTGCCCTTCATGATTGTTATAGACCATGGGTCTCATTTTGAGAATCACATGATGTCTGACCTAACATCCTCCTACTACCCCCAAGGTAATGGCCAAGTAGAAGTCATTAATGGCATCTTAAACACTATGATCAACATATTAGTATGGAATCACAAAACCCACTGGCATCCAAATTTATATCTTGCACTGTGGGCATACCGAAATTTAGTAAAACCACCTACTATCATTACACCTTTTGAAATAGCTTATGGCTTGGAAGCCGTTTTACCCATTGAGTGTCAAATCCCTTCCTTAAAAATCACTATTGAACACTTGCCCAACACCATTGTCAAAGAAGAGAATCTACTATACCTCAATCAACTAGATGAAACCTGTCGAGATGCCGAATTGGCACTCAAATCCCACAAGCATTGAGTCAAAGCCCAGTACGGCAAAAAGGTCAAGCCACATTCTTACCAGGAGGGAGATCTTTTTTTACTCTATGATTAAAAAACATAACCTCTTGGGGGCAGGAACACTTCAACCCTTATGGCTCAGTCCATGTATTGTCACGAAGTCCCTCTCAAAAGGGGTATATGAACTTCAGGACTGGAAAGGCATCCCACTCGCTAAGCCCCAACATGGGCTCTATCTGAAAAAGTACTATTCCTAGTACTGCACTAGGCATGTGCTTTCTAATTTTATATATTTATAAGCTTTTCTTATTTTTGATGTGACTGAACATTTTTTGGTAATTTTTGAAGTATTTGTCTCATACATATTTCTCATTGTGCAGATGTCTTCATTACCCTTAGCATTCATAGGATACACACATGGTGCCAGTCGTCACGCATGGTACATTGCATCAGTTGTTGGGTCATTTACACACCTGAGTCAAAAATTCTTTATTCTGAGGGGGTCTTTCTTGGAACTGCCACCAATTATATTGTTGAGTACATGTCTGTAATTTCACTTCTCACTGAAGCGTCATCTCGGGACATCTCGAATCTAGTGGTCAGGTTAGATTCTTAGCTTGTCATTATGAAATTGACAAATCATTATCACATTAGTAATCCAATCTTGTTACGCCATTATTTAAGGGTACGACTCTTGGAACGTCAATTTGAGTTTATTACATATGAACACATTCCTCGAGAATTTAATACAGTTGTTGATTCATTGCCAAACTATGTGTTAGATTGGCATATATCTCATTCATTATAGATACATGTATGAAAGTAAATATTTACACATTTAAAAATTTACAAAAACACTCAAAAAACATTTACATCATAAAATACCAAAGTACCTGTAGATATATATATTAAATCCAGTCTTTTACATTAGAAAATTTCCCAAAACTTGGGTGTTTTTAAGTATAAAATGGCTACTAAGCCTAGCTATAAACACCCAGTGGCTATACCATGTGCCTACTAATAGATCCTACTGCTCATGAAAACACAATATAGTTCTAGCTATCCTCTGAAGAGGAACCAGAAACCGCTCAGGCACACAAAATGTGTGTCGTTGCATGTGAGCGGGAATCTCCCTCACAGGAAGTGGGGGGGACACCCAAACTCAATCCTTCAAGGTTCCTCAGAACCTCATGAATACTCTGAGCATCGCCCCCACCTTCGGGTAGTTGGCCACCTTGACTCACTTGGCGATGCTCGCTTGCAAGTCGCACCGGTGCCACATCTGTGTCAAGCAAAAAGCTTCATGTTAGTACTAAGTTCACCCATAAAATCATCAAAAACATAACATAAATCTTTAAAAGATTAAAAATAATTAATTACTCTCAATAAACCTTCCTACCTTGAGGCCCCCAATTTGTACCAGGTGACAAAATCAATTCAAGATCACCTGTGAAGTCCATGCCCTCGTAGGCATAATCATCTATCATCACGATCTGAACACTAAGCCATTCGTGGTCACATAACTGGCACCCTATCAAGTATAAAGGATACAATGAGAGTATTGTACCCAAAACTCTGTTGGGTTTGGGTCTTACATGCAACCAACTCCACCTTAAGCTGACAAAGCACTGCCTCACACCAGTTAAAGATCTGCGGTTGAACACAATAAACATCAAGTAACAGTTGGGCCTTTGTCATGACATGGGGAATTTTAGACCCATCCAAGCACACAATCATCCATAATATAGCCCTTATCAGCCTGGATCTGATCTGCTCTATAAGGACCCTATTGATCACAAGGTCGCTCTGAGGAATACAATAAGCTCAGACCCTCTCTAAAGTGGATTGGGGATAGGGCCTACCACCGATCAGATTTTTTCATTCTCCTATGCACAACAAACCTGTCAGAAAATAGATGTCATCTTGGTAAATTGCAAGCTCATAGTCCCCGATCTTGAACACCCCTTCATGTTCATCCCAACGCTAAATGATCTAGCTCAAAAGTTCCTCCTAACCTTTCATCAACTCTAGTTGTACATATTTCATCAAACCACATCGATGCAATGCAAGTATACAATCTAGATCATTTCTCATAAGTAATTCTTGTCAATCATGGGTTCATTCTCTCCATAAATTAGTCATGATGGCTCAAAACCTACACAAATCAACCTAAAAGTCAGTGCAAATGGGGCAATAAAGCTCAATAAAACACTTGTTGGGGTTTTAGAGTGCACCCTCATGCACTAATGCCCCCCCTTGTGGAAAATATGGAGAATTAACGCCCTCCTCCAAGTTGCAAAGGGCGTTTAACGCTCCTTACAGGCTTAGAAGGGGGCATTAGGCATAGTTAATGAACTAGGGCTCCCCAAATCTCTAAAAATACACCCCAAATGTAGCTAAAAAATGGTTAAATAATGCAAGATGAAGGTTTTTGCATCTACTTGGGACTGACGGCAAGTTGAATCATCTCTCAATCATCCACAATCATTCATGGAAGATCTGCTCCTCTTTAGCTCCAAAACACTCTCACAACTCTCAAATGATGCAAATGGTCAAAGTGGAGGCTCAAAAAATCCCTTATAGTCACTTTGGAGACACGAATTATCTTAATTGAAGTCATTAAAGTAGAAGTAGTTTATTTCCTATGATATTTATCAGGCGCCATAACCCCATATTGTCAGAAATTACTCATGTTGATGAAAGGATCTTTAGGGCTGAAGTGCAGAAATGACCATGTTCGATTCTTAATGAGTGCTTTCTTTTATGGGATCCTTTCTCACTCTTTAACTGAAAAATCCCACTTTTTTCCATCATCGGGCTCGTTAAACTCCTATGATGACGGTCTAAGAAACTCTTTTTCTCTCTTTTTATAGCTCACTAAAATGAAAAAGATAAACTGAGCATTCATTTAGGAAATTTTTCTCACTCATAAAATCGAAAAAACCCCAAGTTACTTCCTCAATCTCGTTAAAAAATAATGAAGAAGCTCAGAGCATTCTTTTTAGGAACTTTTCTCGCTCATTAAATTGAAGAAACCCCGAGTTTTTGTCATCGAGCTTGTTAAACTTCTACGATGACGATATGAGAACTTTATTTTTTTGGGACTCTTTCTTGCTCTTAAATTGAAAAATCCCCGAGTTTTCCTCTTCTTCGAGCTCGTTAAATCTACGAAGAAGGAATGAGCAGTTGTTTTACCTCTTTTTCCTTTCTCATTAAATTGAAAAAGATACCTCGAGTTTTCTTCATTTGAATTGTTAAAATTTGATGAAGATCTATTGAGTTTGTCGTCGCATGACTCAATAAAGTTTCCCAACGAATATCAAGTTTAGTCCATTTGCTTGTACTCGTAACAAAATGAGGCAAAAATATATTGAGCGTAGGTTTATCTCTTTATCCAAACTTAGTATATTAACTTACGGAAAAGGAACCTTTTTTCGAGCATACTATTAAACCATTGTCACACCCGGTTAAATACTCTGACAAAGGCACCACCCTGGAGTCGTTCTTTAAGATATTTTTAGACTCTTGAAATATGAAAGGACCACTGAGTTTTCTTGTATGGACTCATTAAATTAAATAGATGAGGAATGGATTGGCTCTTTACGATCTTTTCTGACTCTTGAAACATGAAAATACCAATGAGTTTGCCTGTGTGTACTCATTAAACTAATCACATAGGGAATAGATTCACTATTTACGATCTTTTCATATTATTAAAACATGAAAAGACTATTGATTCTATCCATCTGGACTCACTAAATTAATCGGATGGGGAAAGTGGACAATACAATTTATTTGTGTCAGTATTTTTAGAAGTGTTTTTTTGTAGCAGTCACTCCCTTGAACATAACACTCCCTCAGATAAACCTTCCTTGTGACGACCTCTCAATATGAGCCTTACCATCCTATAGGTTTAGCCCATGTACCCCAATGTTCTTGCATCTCTGTGTCCTAACAGTCTTTGGTGTTCATGAGTCTAGTGTTGCATGGTTCAAGCTGTTGTGTCGTGCCTTCTATTGTTTAAGGGAAAACCTCTATCTTTTGTTTCCTCCACCAAGCCATCAAGCATATTCTTCCATCATGCCCTCTGTCATTTTGACCCAATGATCAAAAATATTCTTCAAAAAATAATCTTTTTTCTCTTGTTTCATGTCAACTGATGTAGGACACATTATTGCCTAACTTTCGACAGGTCTCTTCCTATTGACTTCAATACTTTATCTAGGAATTAGACCCCAAAACACTTAAGTGCCTTGGAACTTGTAGACATCAGTGGTAGGTTACCTTGTGTTTGGTCAGGGGTTTTCATTATTGGCTCCTATTTAAACGATTCTACGAGTGTTCAATGACAAAAACATTATTCACACTCGCTAGATTGTACTGTGCATCTTGGAGACCATCACCATTATCGGTGGCCATCCTCGCATCTATTAATAGTATCCCTTATTGACTGGTAATAAGACGATTTTGTACATGTTCAACCTGAACGCCTTTATTCACATGTACCAAACTATGCAGTTACAATGAAATGTGTTATGAAACTAGCTCACAAAAAGATATAAAAGATAGATCAATGCCTTATAATTCAGCCTTTTCGAGTGGACAACCTCCTTTACATTACACAGATGAATAATTCTTGGATGATTCAGATGACAAAACCTCCTTTCTATATATAGGAGTCTAAGGGGTCACAATATAACCAAGCCGACCTAACAATAATAATATAAAGGCATAAAAATAACAATAGAGTGATTCTATGGGGCACAATAATAACAATAAGGGGACAATAGGGTCACAACAATATTAATAAGGGATACAATGATAATAGTAATGGGGGAATCACTAGTATTATAGGGACCTAGCATGCCTCTCTCCTTCAAAAAAGTGTTGTCCTTAATGCTTGAGTAGTTTTGGATGCTTCTGTATAAAATTCTCATCCTCCCATGTGGAATCTTTAGTAGATAAGTTCTTCCACTTGATGAGATACTCCGAAATTGATCGATTTCGTAGCTGTCAAGTTCTTGTTTCTGTGACTGCTTCCAATTCCAATATAATTTTTCCTTTCTCATCAAGTTGTAATATTGTTTGAACTGGGAGCTTGTCACGTATAACCTTCTTTAAACATGAAACATGGAAAACTGGGTGCACTCGAGAAGTTGCAGGAAGCTCCAACTTGTATGCCATAGTACCAATATTTTGTAACACCTTGTACAAACCATAATACCTTGGTGATAATTTATTATCCTTCTTAGCTTGCTTGAGGGACATTTGTTTATATGGTTGTAACCGTAGGAATACCCAGTCACCTACATCAAAACTTATTTCACTGCGATGTTGATCTACCTGTTGTTTCATTCTATTCTACGCCAACGTGAGGTTATCCTTTAAGAGTTGGAGAACTTGTTGTTGATGCTCGATGTGATGTTCCACTACTTGAACCTTAGAATTTTCTCTTAAATAAGATGTGATGGATGGTGGCTTATATCCGTAAAGTGCCATAAATGGGGTCATTTTTGCTCCAGTATGGAAGGAAGTGTTATACCACCATTCAGCCAGAGGCAACCATTTGATCCATTGTGTCTGTTTATCAGATACACAGCAACGAAGATATCCTTCCAAAAATTTGTTTACTATCTTAGTTTTCCCATCAGATTGACGATGATAAGATGAGCTATGAGCTAATTGAGTACCAAGACAAGAAAATAATTTTGTCCAAAAATTTCCAGTGAAAATGGGATCTCTGTCAGTTATAATAATCTTTGGCTTTCCATGTAGCTTTTGAATTGTTTCCATAAATGCAGTAGAAACTGTATTGGCTTTAAATGGATGTGATAATGCACAAAAGTGTGCATACTTGGTAAGTCTTTCAACTACCACCATGATGACACTCTTTCCTTTAGACTTGGGTAAACCTGTTATTAAATCATTGAAACCTTCTCCCAACGTTGGCTTGGAATGGATAAAAGTTGTAATAGACCTAGGATCTTAATTGTTTCAACTTTATTTTGTTAGTAAACCAAACATTCTGCCACAAACTTTTGAATATCCGATTTAAGGCCATCACAAAAAAATTCCTTCTTAACCCTGTGGTAATTTTTTAAAAATCGTGAGTGCCCTCCTAAGGGAGAAGTGTGCAATTCCATAAGAATCTTTTGTTTGAGTTGGGAATTCTGACAGAGGTATAAGTGATCTGTGTACCATAGCGAATCATTTTTCTAGCTAAATGTATCAAATGTATTGGAATCTTGTTGTAACTTTCGAATAAGTGCCCACACTTCTTCGTCATTCTTCCATTCTTCCCTTGCTTTGTTTATCCAATCTAGTTGGATAGTAGAAATGGCGCACAATAATGCTTCCACATCCTCATCCTTTCTTGAGAGTGCATCTGCCACAATATTTTGCTTCCCTTTTTTGTAGATTATTTCAAAGTCATAACCCAACATCTTTGTGACCCATTTTTGTTTCTCTTCAGAGGATAATCTTTGTTCTAAAGAGTGCTTAAGACTATCATGATCCATTTTTACCTTGAAGTGTATTCCCATTAGGTAGGGTCGCCATTTCTTAAGTGCATGTAGTATTGCCAACATTTCCTTGTCATAAATAGCTTTGTGTAAATATTTTCCCTTGATTGGACGACTTTCGAAAGCAATGGGTCTTTCATCTTGTGTTAAAACAGCACCAATTCCATTTCCTAAAGAATGACATTCCATAATAAAGTTTTTTTTGAAGTCTGGTGTAGCTAAGACCGGTGCTTGGCACATTGCCTCTTTAAGATGTTCGAAGGCCTTTGTTGCTTCTGGAGTCCATGAAAAAAGCATCTTTCTTCAATAATGTTGTTAGAGGTGCTGCTATTCTCCCACAATTCTTAACAAACTTGTGATAATACCCTGTCAACCCAAGAAATCCTCGCAGATGCTTTATGTATGTGGTGATTTTCCATTCCTTAATGGCTTTAATTTTTCTAGGGTCTACCTTAAAACCTTCATGAGATACAATATGATCCAGATATTCTACCTCTTGTACTCCAAAGAAACATTTGGAGCTTTTTGCATATAATTGTTTCTCCTTCAATAGTTTGAGCACCCTGTCAACATGTTCAACATGATCCTTCCAAGACTTGCTATAGATTAGTATATTATCAAAAAATACTAACACAAATTTTCTAAGGAAGGGTTTGAAAATGGAATTCATCAAACCTTGAAATGTAGAAGGGGCATCGGTAAGGCCAAAGGGCATGACCAAAAATTCATAATGACACTCATGAGTTTTAAATGTTGTTTTTGGAATGTCTTTAGTCTTCATTATGATTTGATGATATCTTGAATGAAGATCCAACTTGGTGAAGTAAATTGATCCATGCAATTCATCCAATAATTCATCAATGACAGGAATAAGAAATTTATCTTTAATAGTGAGCTTGTTGAGCTCCCTATAATTTGGACACATGCACCAAGATCCATCCTTCTTGTGCACCAATACTACTGGAGTAGAGAAAGAACTTTGACTAGGTTGAATTATACCAGCCTCTAGCATTTCTGTAACCATACGTTCAATTTCACTCTTTTGGGCATAGGGATATCTCTACATCCTAATGTTTGGAGGAACACTTCTTGAATAGCGTAATCATGATCATGAATAGGTGGGAGACCTTTGGGAGTCTCAAATACCTTAGAATGATTGTCCAAGACTTTTTGGAGAACTGGAGAAATAGATGATTTCACTGTGAAAACATCTAGGGAACATAATTGTGAAATTACACCTCGTTGTACCTTCTTTAGAATCTTTGTCATACTGTAAGAGCTGATTATCTTTCTTGGTTTCCCTGCAATACCCCTTAATTCAAATTCCTTTCCTTCTGCAGAAAATTTCATGAAAAGTTCTTGAAGATTAAAAATTATTGTACCCAAGGATTGTAGCCATTGGACTCCTAGTACAACATCAGCACCACCCATTCGAATGGAAATCATTGGGCTATTCGAACATATTCTCCCATGGATAGCTCGATATTATGGCACTTTCCAGAGAAATTTATGGTTCCTCCACTTGAAACCATCATTTGACACTCTAGTGTTGGATATAAGAAGCAATACAATTCTTTGGCTATCTTACAATGAATAAAATTGTAGGTACTTCCTGAATTAATCAACACTATTACCTTTTTCTTCTTGCTATGTCCTTCTATCTTGATAGTTTGAGGAGTGGTAATTCTAGCCAATGCATTACAAGATATGGCCGGATTCATTTCTTCTTTAACTAGGGTTTGTTCCTGGAGTATATCCTCTTCTTTTGAAATTTCTTGTTCCTTTTCTTCCTCCTCTTCACAATCTATGTAGAATAATTTCTTCTCAGCACACTTATGACCTTTAGTGTATTTTCTATCACAACTGTAACAAAGCCCTTTTGCTCTTTTTTTCTTCCAATTGTTGTGGTGTCAACCTTGTAGGTTGTGGAAAGCTAGGGACAACAACACTTCCATATTTATAGTTGTGAGTGGTAGGCTTCCTGGTCGCCATAATTTTTCTTTCCATTTTTCTTGCTAACTTGAATGCCTTCTCCAATGAATCAGGTTCCCAAATGTGAACCTCATGTTGGATATTATCCTTTAAAGTCCTTATCAACACATCAATCCTATGCTCCTCTAGAATATATTTTACCCTTATGTTCAATTTTTGGAAGTGCTCAATGTGCTCCATCATTTAACCCTTTTGTTTGAGATTTATCAATTGGCTAAAAAAAGTGTTTCTTTTTGTATCCTCATAATGTGCTGTTATTTGTTTCATAAAAAATTTCCCAAGTGAAAATTTGTTTACGAGAGCAAAGCCATCAATACCATATAAACTAATTTGGTTCCAAATATAAAGTTGCAATACGTACCTTTTGTGTGTTTTGTACATAATGGAGATCAAAAATTGTTCCATCTGTAGTGTCCATGTTCCGGGATCCTTGCCATCAAACTTTCTCATATCAATTTTGGAACATGGTGAGTCTTCAATCGAACATTAGAGTCTATGAAATCATGATTAGCATTTCTTTTGTGCTCATCATGAGTTTCCTTTACTACCCTTTCACCATTAGTGATCATTTCTTGTAGCAACTTATTCAAATTTATCTTCAATTCTTCCATCTTATCGTCCATGCCATTCATCTTAGCTTCCATGCCATCCATCTTAGCTTCCATGTTAACTTTAATTCCATTCATATTAGCTTCCACACCATTCATCTTGGCTTCATTTACCTTTAGTGAGAATGAAATTTGTTGTACATGGTCTTGTAATTTTGATATATCATGTTGCATTTCTTCCTCTTCTTCACGAGTCATGCTAGAGCTTTTAGGTTGCTTACTAGGTGTTTCCATTTTCTTTCTTCAAGGCATCAATTATCAATAATAATGTTTCACTATGCCCTTTGAATTCCTTCAAACTAATTTTTCGAATCAAGCTTATGCAAACATTTTAAAAAATCTACACACCTTATTTCACTTTGTAGGAGCTCGATATTGCATCTAATGTATCTCCATAATTTTGGATCTTCCAGTACTGAAATTGTGACCTGCAGTAACCCTTTGTGTCCTATTTCCAATGCCACCAATCAGATCGACTTTATATTCTGCAAGAAAGAGTTATGTACAATCTCCCAAGATGACCTGATTATATACCTTTTCAGAAGAGCAAACTTGTATGAACTTCCACGTGTCACTTTTTTGACCTTAAGATCTGCAAAATATACACAAGAAACTAACGTTTTTCCTCTTTCTATAAATTCTTATGAAATTTCAATCTGATTCTCAAAACAAAAGTTATGATTATTTTCCCCAGGTCACCTATTTGTAATGTAATTCAAGAGTCTGAAAAAAGGGAAACTTCCTTAGATCAAATCTCTACAAATATAGTGCGAAAAGCTCTGAAATTAGGAACCGAGGTTCAGAATGATTTCAGCCCAAATGGGTTTTCTTTTTAGTGTCTGAAACGTTGCAAAAAAAATTTGATAACGAAAATGCCACGATGACTTTTTTGGTGCAGCGAAACCCTAGAATCCAAAGCTCTGATACCAAATGTTATGAAACCAGCTCACAAAAAGATAGAAAAGATAAATCAACACCTTATAATTCAGCCTCTTCAAGTGGGAAACCTCCTTTACATTACACAAATGAACAATTCTTGGATGATTCAAATGACAAAACCTCCTTTTTATATATAGGAGTCTAAGGGGTCACAATATAACCAAGCCGACCTAAGAATAATAATATAAAGGCACAAAAATAAAAATAGAGGGATTCTATGGGGCACAATAATAACAATATGGGGACAAAAGGGGAACAACAATATTAATAAGGGATACAACGACAATAGTAATGGGGGAATCACTAGTATTATAGGGATCTAACAAAATGGAAATCAAGACCTTGGGTAGAGGCTTACATCAATCAGCCTTGCTTACTCTCCCAAGTTGCGTTTATTGTTATTTGGAGACAGCTCATCAGAATGATCTTATTATGACACAATATCTGCATTGTTCTTATCGGGGGCCATGATCGTCATACCTCTTTGTTGAGAAATCATTGTGACATTGCTACTGAGCGCGGGAATGCTCAACTTGGGACATGCTTTTAGATTTTTTATATATGTGTTGTATCAAGTTTCTCATATTCGCGAAGCTCCGATCCTCTCTCTCTGTTTTCCAAACAAAAGGATAGTTATATATAAAGTATTTCTACCATCGTCGCTGCCTCTAATCTAACACTTTAGGGGCATCTATTATATAGGAAAATTACCTCCTCATTAGCTCAAAAGGAGAATAGAAAGATGACTGAGGGACTGCCCAAGTTCACAGGCTCATTTTTCAAGCTAACACTATCTAGGAACTAGCAACTTGCTTTATAAAGCTTCCTAGCAAGGCTAAGGGTGCGTTAGTTCCTAGGGTAACTCTATTTTTTACCTATGGAGGGAATTAGTAAGCCTAATTGAGATTCTATGGGTCAAATGAATGAGTTGACCAAGAAACATCCCAAGGTTATCTCCTATGTCAGCTCACAAAAGTAGGGAAACATCAGAACTCGACCTATTCGAAGGAATTATTAATTCCTAATGGAGTCTACAAACGGGAAAGAGCATAAAGGCATGGAAACATTACTACTTTTTCCTAATGGAACTCATGAAGGATTTGGCAAGACTTATCCTCTCATGCTATACATGAGAGGCTAGGGCCATTGTGGGAAAGGTCAAAACATTTGAAAGGATTGCCTATTTGACTATCGAGCATAGTCCTTGACTAAGGCATAGCAAGAGGTTAAGAAGAGAGAGAGAGAGAGAGAGAGGCGTTGGAGGACTAATGGAAGGCTGATACAATCGATGGTTGTAATCACTCTTTTCTACATCAATATAGAACTACAATTGTGTTGTCCACTCCACAATGTTGGTAGTGAAATCCGTTTACATATTTATTCAATGTCATTATTATGAGTGGCTTAAATACATGTAATTAAATATCTTTATATGTTAATGCATTGTTTGTCAAAGTTATATGTTGTGGTATTACACTTGTCTTATCTATGTGTAGGTTTTGATTTGGAGCTAGCTAAGGGGTCTTCTGCCTTACTACTTTGCACTCTCCAACAACACCACACCAAGACTTGAGGTAATAGGTACTTCTTCCTACTTTGATTCTCACTTGTTTAACATAGATATGAATGCATCTTTGTGATAGCTGCAACTAATCTGAGAGTCTACCAACAATCTCGGGAAGATCCTTGAGGGTTTCTACATCACCAAACACCTTTGTAAGAATCCCTATAACACTAACCCTACCCCCTAAGGCCCATAAGGCATGCTAATGCACCCCTCTAGAACGGGAAGAGTGTTTAACACTCCCACTACACTAGGAGACAATGTTATCCATTGAGGCTAACTAGGGCTTTATGGTCTTTATGAGCCCTGACCTAGGTTCAAAGTTAGTTGTGCCAACCAACAAAACCCTAAATTGTTGGCCCTTTTGGCAACAATCTGTGTAGCACAGGCTACAGTCTCACCAAAAGTAGTATTGGGGATGACAAAACTAGGTTTTTGCATCTAGAGGTCTGTGTGATGGGTTCTGGTGGGTTCTAGGGCTTAAGTCTATCTTTGTGAACCCTATTCATTCTAATATAGATAATTATGGTAATTCATATAAACAATATTTATATGTTCGTGAAGGTATTTAAACATTCATAACATCAACAAATATTACTTATTGACCACTTTAGGGCATAACATAAGCATTCATTCATATAATTTACAATACACATCGACAATATAGAAATTTGTAGAAGTAGATATAGATAGACAGATGCACAATTAATGGATCAAAACTATCTTTATTAGATGTAGGCTTACAAGTGCAAACTCTTCTTCCCTGTGCACTTAGTTGTA
This sequence comes from Pinus taeda, assembly GCA_000404065.3. Lineage (NCBI taxonomy): Eukaryota > Viridiplantae > Streptophyta > Pinopsida > Pinales > Pinaceae > Pinus > Pinus taeda. The sequence continues at coordinate 22,749 of APFE030777796.1, forward strand.
GGGGCCCATGCACTCAGCTTGCAGACTTACCAAGGTTTCTGCGCACTTAGCTATATGAGCTTTCCCCTTTGCCTAAGTACAAAAAACTAAGATCCCTGCCTTAACTTACTTTCCCAAACAATGATCTTCTAGTTATGAGTTATCTTCTAGACTTCCTATGACCCTTCTATATATATTCTTTTCTTTTACAATATCATGGTCCACAAACCATGGGCAGGTCTCAAAACTTATTATGTCCTAATAACCTAAGGGAATAAATACCCTTTGACTCTTATTATCTTCGCACTCTGCTTCGTCAAATCAGGGAGACTTTACATTTATACAAAACGTAAGTACCAAAACTTGAACCCAGGGGACCCAATCCCAATATGCCCCCAATATAATTTCGTGACTTTTCCTCAAGTCACTCGGATGGCACTTCGATCTTCTCTTGGATTTCATGGAACTCCAACTTCAAAACCTACAGATTAGTTGTTCCCTATGTAGCACGCTACTGCACTTCGTCAACAATTTTTTTGGTGATTGGACCATCCACCGTGAGGCCCATGGTCCTCTGGGTTTCCTGCATGCTATTATGTTTACTTTCGATTGAGAGAGTTAGCTGGCTGGCCTCCTCTATCTAAGGCTTTGTTCGGGTAGAAAAAATTTCTTCCTTGCGGCACAACTCATCAATTTCAGTTTGCACAACTTTCCTTCTTTCAACCTTGTGAACCATTGTACTGGTGCTAGTGTTTGAACAGTTGATCAGATCACATTGAACTACCTATGTTTTTCCTTGACGTCCACACCAATCTTCTACAGAGTCGAATCCTCATGCAGTGAAGTCCATAACTCCATGGCTTTCTCAAACAACTCGGTGTAGCCCTTGACTGCATACTCTAATGTGGCCATGCCCTCTTTGATAACATCTATGCACTACTCTCGAACCTCTGGAGGAGTCCTAGGCTACAACTTCAATTGCAACTCTGATATTTATAGTTGTAATTCAAACTAGAATCAGCCGATTTCATCCTTTCAGTCTTTATTTTCTATATCTTCTATAACGTGATCAAATTGCTGAAAATACTGATAGGAGGGATGTGTCAGATTCTGAAATTCACGTGCAAAATGACCTTCCTCTCCACAATTTTAGCAAATAAATTGTTTGTGACCCCTTCCAACTCCACCTCCTCATCCTCTTCCTTAGCCTTTGAATCCTCTGTGCGCCACACCTGCGCCTTGATTTTCCGCTTGCATCCTATATGTAGGAGTTTGTTCCATCATCAGTTCATAGCTCTGGAAGTAGTGCTCATCATGCTCGACTGATTTACAGAAAGTGCATAACAAATGTTGTGTAGTTTGTACAACTTCTATATGAGATGACAGTTATGAGTCGTGTGTTTCCTAGAAGTTTGATCAATAGCGCACCGTAAGGCTACTCTTGTACTCAGCCCAATGGTGTTTTTTGGCTTCATAGGGATGGAACCTCCCTGAATAAGGTAATTATAGTAGACTGGACAATGGTCCTTATCATTACCATGGCCTTTACACTTCAAGCACCAAAATTCAGCGTGCACCTTGAGCTGGACTTTCTTTCCCTTCTTAAGACTCTGTAACTCCATATGCAGGTTGGATAGTTATGACTAAATCTATTGTACCCCCAGATTCATATCCTACACAGGTGAAGCCTCCAATCTCATGGCAATCTCCAAGGCTTCAGCTTGAATTCCTATTTTCCATTGCGACAGTGGTAATCTTAGGTGAGGTAGGAGTGAAGAAATATACCAGTATATATGTTGATCATCTGTGATTATCATGTTATCCTATTGAATTAGACACTTCAGTCTTTGATCAAAGTACCATGCAGACTCATTAACCCTCGATTGAATCTCTTTAAAAAAAATTACTAACTGTGTTAGTGTCGGTATCTTCATCCCTCCATCAGAGATCAAATCCTCTTGTTGCATCGCATATTAGGTGTCCCGCCTAGTCAGCTGCATTCCATTAGGAGCATGGATCATCTTACGGTAGTGGCTTCTCCTACATTTTCCCTCATGTCCTTTACCTGCTGGCCCATTTTTACTCATCAAGATCATTTGCAATCACTTTTTGTCTTCAAAATTTGCAAAAGTCTTTTCTAGGGTTTCACTGTGATTAGGTCTAGGGTTTCATCAAAAAGGTTTCAAAATGTCCAATAATAGTCAGCAAGCACATGAGGATGTTCTAGTACCAATAAATTTCATAATCAATTTCTCAGAGATGTATTTTTCCTCAAAACTCTGTTTTGAGAAAAACAGAGTATTTCAGGTTTTATTGTATAAATTGATGTAATTTCATTTCTTTCATATGTAAATCACTTTAGCGGCAACCCTGGTCACTTTCCCAAGCCTTAGTAGTTCCAATACCCTGCAAAGCAAATAGAAAACAAGTCATTCAGTTCATCAAAAAACTCAAAAAAGTGAAAATCTAAAAAAACAGAGTTAAAAAGTAAAGTCATATTCTAAACATTGTAAAAGTGGGTTTTTATGAATCAAAAATTTAAAGGCTCAAGCTCATTTTCATCCAAGAAGAAGAATTGAAGCAAAGTGAAGTCTGTGTTTGAGCAAAGGGAGAGTGTTTGGAGAAAGACTGTCCAAATTAAGAGGCACTGCACACTAGGTGAGATGCGCAGTGCATACAATAGGCGCAATGCATAGGGCTGCGATTTGCAGTGCAAACTTGTTCTAGCACGACGCACACAAAGGGTGCGGCGCATTGGGTTTGAGGCGTGGTGCATAGAGCTGCCAAGCTCAATTTCTTCAATAAATCCGTCAAATCACCCAATACATTCAAATATTTCATTGTGCAAGTCACAATCTCCTCATTGCTAGTGAAGGAGTTTTTCTTTAAGATTTATGGTGGTTATGTGAAGAAAATCAAACCCTACTTTCTTACCATTTCTCAAGAAATTGTTGCTTAGGATTTGCACTGGTTATTTTGGCTGCCAAGTAAATTCTCTCATTCCCTCACCTTTTTACTCCTTCACTCATTTTCTCACCGTATTCCCCAATTCCCTAACTCCCATATTCCCAAAAAATCATCTACCCCTATTCCCAATTCCAATTTCCCAAATCCTAACTACAAATCCCCAAACCCTAATTGTTGTCGCTAAAACTTACATATTACTCCCTAATCCCTTGTTTCCCTAACAACACCCTATCCTAATAGTTCCAAAATCCCTCATACTCTCTCCCTCCACATTCCCTCATATGCTTTTCCCTTGGTGGCTGCTACATAGTAATTTATCACTGCTTTCACTCCCAGTCTTTTCACTGTGTCATATTTCCAAGTCAAACATGCTTATCACAGACAAATGCTATCCTATGCTGCTAATTGACCCAATTTTCATAAAGTATCTTCCTCATCGTGGATTTGGGCTTAATAAGCACGCTGAAAGGTGCTCATGAACAGACCGACTGCGCTGCCAGTGTGGAAGTACACCTGATTCCCGCGATGGCCCGATTTTAAGCACCAACGTGGGGCTATGTGGTCTCTTCAGCGATGATCTAACTATCTACACTGATCACCTACGATGTCAGCGCTGAAGCTCAGTTCTGTGCCCGCGATGATCCAGATTGGGTGAATTGTTCCAATAGCTGGCCTTCCAGATGACTCCAGGCCTGGTTGTTGGCCTTGTTTGTGTCACCCTTCCCTTCCTAGTATGGCAGTTCCGTCAATTGTGCAACCTTCCTTGATGATAAGCTCCCTCTCCCACCTTTCATGGAGACCCCTTCTCCTATTTAAACACTCACCTTTGATATGATCAGCTAGATGGTAAATTATTGGCTTGAGCAGTGCTGTTAGTGCTTTTGATAGATAGCTAGTGTGAGTGTGATAAGTGTGAGAGTGTTGATAGCTTGAGGAAGGTTGTGAATTGCCCTTGATTTCATGTCAAACTTATGAGTGAGAGAGAGACCTTAGTATGTTGGGAGATCCATCATCAAAGAGTGAATGCTTGAAGGACATGCTAGTTGGATTCCTCTGAGAAGGCTTGTGACGTCAAGACTTTGGTTGTAAGCTTTCTCTTGTATGTAGTATACTTGATAGCTCATGAATTCTTGAATTTGTGAGTAAATAGTTCATTGTTGTATCCGGTTACGTGCTTTGTTGTATTTCCTTTGCTTTGTTTCAAGTTGATCACTCGTTGAGGAAGCGAAAGCTGGAGCAGCGCAACGGAACTCCATCAACCACCGGTTGAGGTAGGCCTCCAACTTTAACTGTTTAAGGAAAAGCTATTGTTGATCTATCCTTGTTTGTGACTAGACCCACTCTAGGACTAGAGGGGTTTCCTCTGTCCACAGAGGGAACATTTTCCTGCATCACAAATTTGCGACTCTGTTGGGGAATTTGGCCTTTGTTCTTCCCTTATTTGCTCTTGTTTTGATTTTTGATTTGGTCCCTTTTGAAGTTTGGGGATTAGTTATCAGTCTTTTGAGTTTCTTGGGTTCATCTAGGAAATACCCCTATTTGATTGAAGGATTGACTGTTTTTTATTTGGGGGTTTTTGTTCATTTTTCATTATTTTTGAACATCATCACGGAAAAAATCCTAACAGTCGTGACGTCATCGCCGCTTTGTAGCTTTTCACTCACGATGATCCCGGGTTTCTAGTTTAATTCCCGCGACGACTCTTGAAATCACATCATCGCGGAAAATAGGTGTATTTTCGTGATCATTTTGGGTTGTCAATGTAAAACTTGCACTGACATCTCTAGTTGTCTGTCCATCACTGGCGATGGTATCTAAACTTGCACTGACATCTCTAGTTGTCTGTCCATCATTAGCGATGGTATCTAAACTTACGCTAACAGCTCTAGTTGTTAGTGTAAAACTTGCGATGGTTCTTGTAAATTTTTTTTTACAACTTTTTACCTCCTAAATTCATCAATCTTGCTTATCCCCTGTTGTTTCTTGTCTCTCATTAGCTTGTTTTCATTGCTTTTAGTTAGGGTACTGTCTCTTTGATTTCGTTGAGTGAGTCTTGTGTTTTTTTTACTATGTGACCTAGCCCTTTAGAAGTTTCATCGAGAAACCATTTGCTTGGGTTACTTGTTTGTTCAAGGTTCATCCACAACCTTCTTGTGATTTGCTTGAGGCTCTTTCGCTGCTTGTTTTCTTGCTGGTTGATTTTTAGTGTCGATTATTGAACCAATTTTTTATGTTGATTCGATTTCTTCACAATTGTTTGGATCGATCAGTTCACACTTGCTTGTTTGCTTCTTTGAATTTAAAAAAAAAAAATCAAAAGTTTGCATTCATTTAGCACATGAAAGTGAAAGTACATTTGCATTACGAATTTTCATGTTTGAAAAATTGGGAAGTGAAGTTTAAATCTTTCATTAGTAGTATCGATGCATTGTGAGATTAGTGTATTGATGCATTGTGTTTCTTAGTGTTTGCATTCGCTTTTCTTGGTTTTCTTGGTTTGGGAATGATCTCTCTACCCTCCTGTAGGTAGGTGTTCATTGAAATGAAAGATATTTCATTCATTTTAGCTGCATCCTAGGTTATTTGATATACATACGGTAGGGCCTGGAAACTGAAACATAATTCAAGATCAACCTTAAAACGAACTGAATAAATCTAACAACACATTGGAACATAACGCTAATTATTTAGAGGTCTAGGCTAGAGACGTGCTCTGGCGTCGTTAAACCTGGTCACTATTGTTTTCACTCAAGGTTGGGTGATTCCTCCTTTTGTGACTCACTAGCGGTTTAGTACGGAATTGTGCTCCCACGTACTGTCGAGTATATGGGGAGACCCCACTAGGTTATCATCCTTTATCCATAGGAAGCTGTGTCTGCTGCCTTACAAGCCGTAACGCACCGAACATAGCATTCAGGAAGATTGATTGTCGTACGAAAAGTCCTTGGTTTTCATACGACTACCAAGGTGTATATGCAGTTTTATGGGTTGTTTTGTAAACCTTTTGCCTAGTTCTCCAGAGTAGTCACTTTCATTCCTTTTTAGACTCCTTAAATGAAAAGGTCCATCTGAGCACTTGTCCTTTCAGGCTCATTAAACCTTGAAAGAGATAGAGTCACCTTTTTGTCCTTTTCTCGACTGTTGAAACATGAAAAGGTCAAGTTTTGTTCCTGCGTCATAAAATTTATTTCCCACAAAATATTCCTGATAATAGTTCAAGTTCTTGGTTGTGAGAAGAGTGTTTTTTAGGCTCGTTCCTAATGGCAACATCCACTGAATCTGCTGGCCCAGGTCTTCCCCCAGATGGAAATCTTGGTCCATTTCCGCCTTTTGGAAATGTCGGTGCTCCGTATTGGCAACGTTGTCTTTGCCTGGGTTAAGCATCGGTTTGCCTGTGTGGTTATTTTCAACCTTGGTGGTCCCGAGTGTCATGACTCTTGTTCCACCGTCTCCTTCGTTTGAATCACGGCATGTTGATTCCAAGGTTGAGCCTACGCCTTCTTCCCCTATTTCTTCCTCCTCCTCTCCTCCTTCTCCTAGTGAAAGTTTCATATCTAGTAACCAGGAGACTAAGAAGAAGAAGAAGATGAAGAAGAAGAAGAAGAAGTCTGATAAACGTGAGGCCACCTGTGCAGCTACTATTTCGAGTACATCCCAGGTCGGACCACCTTCTGCTCCTCCACGGAAGGTTAAGTTTCCTTGTAAGTTGTGCAAGGGTGACCATCTTCTTCGTGATTGTCCTGGAATTCCTAGGATCTTAGAAGCATGGTCTCGTGATCCGGGTCATCCCTCATTGTCCTCTGAAGTTCATGGTGATGCTACCCTATCAACTAGCAATGGTAAGAAGAAAGGGAAGATTCGATTCCCCTATAGACTATGTGAAGGCAACCATCCCCTTCACCTTTGTCCGCTCATGGATAAAGCTTTCATTGTTTTAGAAAGTCTTACAGCTTCTTCACCCCAACTTCCCATTGGTTATCAGAGGCTCTCTTCAGACCCTCTCCCCGTTGACAGAGAGATTGACGTAGATTCTTCTCTTGTCCATGCTCCTCTTTCCGAACTTAGCTATGTTAAGCCTGTTCCAGACCAACCATTGGTCGGAGGGAGTGTCAACTTGGGTTCACCACCTATTGATCACTCTGTTTCGGAAGAGCGTCCTGCTCATGTTCTTCTCATCTCATCAGATTCTCTTGAGTCTGAAAATGACCCTCCTATCCCCGCTGGTCAAGAGGGTCCTTCTTCGATTTCTATAAAGCAGGGGGACAATCATACGATTCCCCCACCAAGTAGTTTGGTCGTTTCCTTCGACTGGAGTCATTTGACCGCCTTCCACCTTCCATCCCATGTGCCTTTCCAAATTATAGTACATTCTTATGATAATGCAGTACCTGGCACTGTCTTGGATGAGGGTGCGTCAATTAGTCTTATGCCTTCCACTACTTGGCAAGCTTTGGGTTCCCCACAGCTTGTGTCGGTCGCATAGAATCTGTTAGCGTTTGATGGAGAAACCAGTCAAACATTAGGGATCCTTCCAAAGTTCCCTGTTACTTTGGGAGGAAAAACCGTCTATATAGACGTGCTGATTGTCCAAGGTGCATTAGATTTCAGTCTTCTCCTTGGATGTGACTATGTTTATGCCATGGGGGCCCTTGTCTCTTCACTTTTCTGTGTGATTTGTTTTCCACACGATGGAAGAATGGTGACCATAGATCAATTATCGTTCTTTAGTCCCCCGGTGCCTCCTGTGCCGCTATCGTCCCCTATCGGTTCTTGCTCGCAAATAGTACCTTCCTTGCCATAGGTCAATTATGTGGCTACCTATTCCGTCTCCACTTCTGCTGATGATCATGCAGATGGTCTCGTACATCATGTACTGGGGGCATTGGAACCCGATATGTCATTAGTGACTCATGACATGTATTCCTCCCAGAGTGTGTCTCTTCCATGCCATGAAGACCTCTTGGGGGCCATGTTCTCGTATGGCCCATGAACGGGTCTCCTGAGCACAGTTCGTTGTCTTGTGTCAAGCTCATTAAAAAATGAAACAAGGGGTGTGGAGCATTGTTCCTTGTCTTGTGTCAAGCTCGTTAAAAAATGAATCAAAGAGTTTTGAGGAAATTTCTTGATCTTGTGTCAACCTCATTAAAAAAATGAAACAAGGGTTATGAGGATGGTTCTTTTACTGTGTCAACCTCATTAAAAAATGAAACACCTCCCTTTCCAAATCGAGTCTTTGATTAAGATCTCGTAAAATCCAAGTCGATTCTTTCCAAGATCTCGATAGTGAACCTTCAATCCATCCACCTCGTTGAATGCAATGAAGCTTGGGGGGCATGTACCTCGATTTGCATCACTATGCCTGCGGGCATGCAAACTCATAACAAGCATAGTTTTTCGTTTCAAGCTTGTGTAAACATGAAATCGAATCGAAGCAGAGTTCTCCATGGTTCATGCTTGTGTAAAAATGAACCCATACCTTATTTACATCTCGTGATTTCTGTTTATCTTCTAAATTCTGCTAGATGAGCCTTGGTTGTTTCATTCCGTTTCCACCATCTCTTTGGCCGATCATATGCTTTCACTTGGTCATTTTTCCTTTCCTAAGTAACCATAGCGATGAGTGGTTTTATTAGCTAGCCTCTTAACCATTACATGTTTTGAGCAGTTCCACCATTGCTGGAACTAGTTCCTACCCTTTATACCACTCGTTCCTCTAGGACGAGTCACATTTAATCTCTTTTCTGACTCGTAAAATATGAAAAGATTGTCGAGTATTTTCCCCTTTTTGACTTGTTAAAGAGAATAAAATTGAGGTCGTCTTTAAGCTCTTTTCTGACTTGAAAAACGAAAAGATAGCTGAGTTGTTCATCTTGACTCGTTAAAAGTAAATAAGAGGCGGTCGCCTTTAAGCCCTTTTTTGACCGTCTAAAAATGAAAAGATTGCCGAGCCTTTGTCGTTTCAAGCTCGTTATTGGTTACGAAATGACGTGATTTCGGTCACTTTTCTACTTTTTTAGGTTGAAGTCACTAATCATGAAAATTAATCCCGATCGTAATGGTTGGGCGGTTCTTTTGAGTATCGTTTTATACTTTTTCGGGCTCGAGAGACACAAATCTACGAAAAAGGACCCCCCTAGATTTTTCTTTTCCGTGTCTTTCTCAAACTCTCTAAACATGAAAAAGACTCCGAGTTTTACCTATGTCGGACTCATTAAACCCTGACAACATTAGAATCGTCACCATGACGAGACTTGAGCTTCTCCTCCCTAGGGCTCCTTAAACTATTACTAGGTTGGATCTAATAGCAGGTTTATCATCGATTGTCTATGGCAGCGAGTCACTCTTGAACATCGACACTTCTGCTTCTTGTCGGGTTGGGACATCCATACATCATCATTTGGCCGACCGTGGGTTTAGGTTGTCATTTAGCCTCACTCCATTTGATCCATGCTATCTCCATCAAGCCTTTGATCCCTTGGTACCTGAATGCTACCACCTTCCGGAGTCGTGTCGCCGACATGTTCAAGAGTATAATCATTCTGCAGTTTATGTCCCTGCCTTTTCCTCTGATACTCTGTTTCACCATCTACCACTTGTTCCTAATCTCGTGTCATTGATGGGGGAAACATTATGGCCCTCCTGTGATGGGTCATCTCCTGTCGACATCAACTCATTATCCAGGAGGTTGATCTAGAGATCCCCTTTGGTACCCTGGAGCTTGCATGCCTCAATGGCAAGTTCTTCGCCCCTGACGGTCAATTTGCATCATTGGTCATCGATTGGGTGATTCCATGAGTGTTTGACTCTAGCTCATTCTTCGCACTTCGTAGATTGTACTAGACAGTACCTTGAGAACCATTGGCATTATTGGTGGTTTCTCTCGCGCTTGTTAACGGTTTCCTTCATTGACCGGTAATCAAGTGACTTTCTATCATGCTCGACTTCAGCACCTCTATTAGCATGTTAGAATTTGTATTATGGTTGGTTGGGTTCAAGACCCTGAACTCAGATCACACATGTTCGAGCTATGTGGATTGGTTTCTAGTTACATGACTCGTTGATGGATGGTTGCGACCATACCTCAGTCTTCATTAATGGCTGCGACCATACCTTTATCATTATCATGGTCTCATTAGATGGGTGGTTGCATCCATACCATAGACCTATTCCGTATGTCTTTTGGATGGCTGTGCCCATGCCTAGACTACATGTACTTCAGAGATATCATTTAGACTTGCATATAGGTCCTTCCAAATGGTGTTCCAGCTCAGTTGTTTTGTAAAGCATTTCACCCCTACCACTCTCTTGGGCTTCATAGTTTAGGGGGCATCTGTTACACAGTAATTTATCACTGCTTTCACTCCCAGTCTTTTCACTGTGTAATATGTCCAAGTCAAACATGCTTATCACAGACAAATTCTCTCCTATGCTGCCAATTGACCCACTTTTCCTAAAGTATCTGCCTCATCGTAGATTTGGGCTTAATAAGCACGCTGAAAGGTGCTCATGAATAGATCGATCGCACTGCCAGCGTGGAAGTACACCTGATTCCCATGATGGCCTGATTTTAAGCACCAGCGTGGGGCTATGTGGTCTCTTCAGCGATGAATTGACTATCTTGCACTGATCACCTGCGATGTCAGAGCTGAAGCTCAGTTCTGTGCCCGCGATGATCCAGATTGAGTGAAATTTTCCAACAGTCGACCTTCCAGATGACTCCAGACCTGGTTGTTGGCCTTGTTTGTGTCGCCCTTCCCTTCCTGGTATGGCAGTTCCATCAATTGTGCAAGCTTCCTTGATGATAAGCTCCCTCTCCCACCTTTCATGGAGACCCCTTATCCTATTTAAACACTCACCTTTGATATGATCAGCTAGTTGGTAAATTCTTGGCTTGATTAGTGTTGTTAGTGCTTTTGATAGATAGCTGGTGTGAGTGTGATAAGTGTGAGAGTTTTGATAGCTTGAGGAAGGTTGTGAAGTGCCCTTAATTTCATGTCAAACTTATGAGTGAGGGAGAGACCTTAGTATGTTGGGAGATCCATCATCAAAGAGTGAATTCTTGAAGGACATGCTGGTTGGATTCCTCTGAGAAGGCTTGTGACGTCAAGACTTTGGTTGTAAGCTTGCTCTTATTTCATTATTAATGCAATCAATGATGTTTTCCTATGTCTTGTATGTAGTATACTTGATAGCTCATGACTTCTTGACTTTGTGAGTAAATAGTTCATTGTTGTATCTGATTATGTGCTTTGTTGTATTTCCTTTGCTTTGTTTCAGGTTGATCACTCGTTGAGGAAGCGGAAGCTGGAGCAGCGCAATAGAACTCCATCGACCACCGGTTGAGGTAGGCCTCCAACTTTAACTGTTTCAGGAAAGCTATTGTTTATCTATCCTTGTTTGTGACTAGACCCACTCTAGGGCTAGAGGGGTTGCCTCTGTCCATAGAGGGAACACTTTCCTACATCACAGTGGCAGAAAATTAAAAATACCATAAATCTCCTACTACTCAAAACACACCCACTAGCAAAGATGGAGTCTTATCCCTAATATGACCGCAAGGAAGAGACACGCAGTGATTCTCCTACAGGGGTACATGCACCCAGGAGGCCTCACAAAGGTGGCAAACATATACGAGAGAAACCCACTACCCTTGTTGAGCTACAGGCCTGCCCTCTTGCCATCACATGTTTCCAACAACAATCCTGCTATGAGTTCTATGAGATGGTTGCTAGAATTCAGCATCATCATGAGTTGGCCCGGTTGTTTGAGCTTCATTTACATGATGGTGAAGCCACTCTAGCTGGTGTAACATTCACTTTAACACCAAAATCTATTTCTCTAGAAACCGATATTCCTAATATTGGAGAGTAATGGAACAAAAGGCAGCAAATTGACAGGGAACACTATGAACCATATATCAAGCCCGGTTATTTGAGACAACTCAATAGAGTTTTTCCTTTTCAGTACCTGAAAGATTCTTATGCTCCTTTGATGAAACTGATAATGAAGTATTTCTGCTATGAGGGCTGGTCTTCTCGTTTATATGCCTATCATATCAGGTTGCTCATGCATTTTACCAGGGTAAGGGTGATGAATCTCCCCTACTTCATGTGATAAAATATTGAGAAGATGACCGCCCTAGTACAACAAAAGACTCCTCAGCAGTAGTTCAACAGTATTTACCATTTTGCTCTCATTAAAATTGTGGTCATCCATCAGCTTGGTTTGCAAGGCATCACTTGGGAGGACTTCATTTCTCATGAGTTTTTCACAGCTCCTCAAGGACCTCCAGAGGTTTTGCATGATATAGGTGGACCTTCATATCAGCATGAGGGTCATGAGACACAGACTACTAGTATGTCTGTGTTTGTCACCTATTAGAAGGGCACTAGATGGTTGTTCGCAGCAACAAAGCGAGTATTATCTCCACCTGGGGTGGAATGGGTCTCGCTACCTTCATCAGTACAATAGGTTTAGGATAAAGGCAAGAGGCCATTATAGGATGAGGGACCATCAGGTGAGTAGGAGACTGAGTCCATTCTCATTGAGGGTGATAATACTGAGTTGGTCCCACAAAGATCAAATCTCAAAGAAGTCATCCAAGAGCAGCAGGCAGACATCAATACCTTGTCCGTCAACTTGGAAAGAGATAAGTGGATAATAAAGTACCTGGAGCAAAGAAATAAGCAGCTTGAGGATCAGCAAGCGATTATGGAGTTGCAAAACATTCAGGAAAACTGCCAAGCTGCCCAAAGGAGGAAGGTGAAGCTCACATCACTTGAGCAAGAGATCAATGCCGATCGGGAGTCTTGGCTTGAAAGAGCTAATATCCACTTAGAAAAATTGTTAGAGAAGGCCAACAGGGAGAAGGAATTGTTGAGACATATGGCTTATCATTACATGGCAAGAAACAAAGTCTGCAAGGCGAGAATCAGGAGCTTAAAGACAAAATTGAAGAGCGCATCAAGGAGGCGAAAGGAGCATGATAGAATTCATATATTGGCTGAGGCTTCCTTGGCCCAACACAATTCTTGATGGAGAAGACTCACCCCAAATTTCAAAAACAATTGGGACACTTTTTGCATTTTTGGAATTTTTGGCACAAAAAATAGAGTTTTCTGCTCTATGCGTCGCGCCACCTGGCGCTCACTTTTGATGGGAGCCTCTAAATGAAAAAAACTCGGAATTTTTGGATTTTGAATGGAAAAATATGCTTTCCTACCAATTCCAAGAAATTTTGACAGGTTTTGAGCCCTCAAAAAGGTCAAAAACACTCAAACAATGACCTTACTGCCCCTATTTTGACACACAGGAAGCAGTGTTGGGAGAACTGCATTTTGGAGGGGAAAATGGAGGAAAAATTCCAAACTTACACTTGGGTTAGAAAGTAGACAGGTATACCTTTCCAACAAGAACACTTGGAGCAAATTTGGATACCCAGAAGGCCTCCAAACGTGGCTCCAAACAGGTGCTATGCATAGAGAAATCAGCGCGGCACATAGGGGAAATTTTGCTCAGTTTGACCAAGTATACTCTGTTTTTCACCTAGCTTTTGATAGTTTGACTTTTTCTCCTTCTTAATGTCAAAATTATGATTTAATTTAATGTAAATGGATGGATGATGATGTAAATTTTTCAAATTTTCACTTATGGAGGTAGATTCATCTATCAAAAAGTTGTTTGAAATTGAATGAATCAGTTCCCTAGTTTCTAAAGGCATGTTGTTCCACTACCTCATTTCTAGTTCTCAGTTTAGAATTAGTTGGAATGGATACTAAACTTGTGAGATTGACCCCTAGAGGCTAGGATGAGCTATGGTTTGTCTATATTATGTGGTTTTTCAGTCATTAGCATGGTTGGACTTTTGAGAAAGCTTGGAGCTTCTTGTATATTCATATCAGCGGTTTTGGCTAAGGAATAGAGACCAGGGTTTGCAGCACTCTTTGGGATTCATGTGGAATTTTGTTTTGGTACAGTGTTTTCTTCTATATTTGTGAATTTACTTATCTGTTATGTATGTCATTATATATCTTTTTTCTTCTTAACTAAATCAAACAAGAGTGAAGGTAGAATCCATTGAAATTGCAGCGCTCTACCTAGGGTTTGCTTTAGTTTTTGATGTTTTTAGCTGTTTGAAGAGGATCCATGGCTTTTATTTCCTACTTCAGCTCCTCACCTATATAATCTCTCCATTTCAATCAATTTGAAGTGCCAAAATCAGGTTCCTACCTTGCCCCATTGAGATCTCTGCAAGACTAAGCCTCATTCCCTACACCCAAAATCTGCCTTTCCATTGGAGCCAACAAAACATCATTTTATTCAAATAAACTCTTTACACACATACCTAGCCTAAAATCAGTCATAAAATTAGTCATCTCAAGCCCTTATTGATCATACTTTGCTAAGATTGACAGTAGAGAGCCCTCTCCCGACCTGGTAGGGCTAGCTACCAGGTTAAGCGTGGTTTGATGTTGTCCTGGATCCTACCTTTCTCAACCTGAGGTAGATTTATGCACTAACAGGCTGAGCTTGTCATTTTGGTTTCTTAAACTCATTTTTCAATGCTTGTTGTGTCGCCAACATAGTTGGATTTGGTTTTCCTGAGAAAAACTTGATATACACTCTTAGCGCTCTGTCTTTTAGCGTTGTGACTAGTTGTGCTTTATTCATGTCATCATCAGTAATATTTTGTGCCTTCCATACAAAATTTGCAACGAACCAAAATTGTTGAGGGTATTTGGTCCTCAGACCCTCAAATACAAGCATATTCATCACATTTTCCATGTTAAATGATGGAGGTGGAGGTGGAGGAGAAGGTGTATGCGTGCGGGGTGGAGGTGGAGGTGGCGTTGGTGTGGATGGAAGAGGTATCCTTGTGAAGCCTTGGCTTACGATCTGTAGTGCACTTTGTGGTGTTCTCATAATACTACCTTCATCATCACTATCAGACGATCCCAACATCGGACTATATTCAGAGCCTGAATCTAGGTTCCTTCTGAATGCTCTCCCACTTTGTGTAGTCCTAAACATCAATTTAAAGGTACAACCCGCTTTTCACACAATAACATCTTAATGCAGGTTTTCAGGAATTTTAGGTACTAACCTCTCGGTCCTATTGTAGCATCCATTTTTATTTAAGTTTTATTTCTAGTGTTATCACAAAATGAAAGAAAAATAAAAAATTATGAAAAAAAACAAATATTATGTCATAACAAAAATAAAAAGAAATGCAAATATTTGAAAGAAATGGTTGATTTTATATTATTAATGGCTTTTGAAAGTGATAAAATCGTAAGAAGATCTAGGTTGTCCAATCAACAGGCCACAGATCCGACGACAATTGCATAGGTAACTAGAATGAAGTTTATTTCAGAAATCGGACATGATGGTGTATCAAATACAGTTTAATTCTCTGAAGTCTGGGCCAATCTCAGCCATTCATCAAAAGATACGGGATCCGACAGATATCCAGTCAGAAAGTACTTGGGTTCTATCTTTAAAATCGGACCCAATAAATCATTAACTGGCAGTTTTTATTTCCTATCGAGTCTGTATGGGAGTGACAGATATCAGGTTGGAAAGTAATCAGGTTCTATCTTTAAAATCAGACCTGATAAATCATTAACTGGTAGTTTTTATTTCCTATCAGGTCCATATGGGAGTCAAAGGGGCATTGAAAAGGCGGACTTGATAGGTTTATAAGAGTATTAATTATTTTGAGTTTCGTGGTAACCGAAAGTTTTCCATATGCTAAAGGTCATGCAGGTTCAAGAGGCACGATCAAGAAATAGCTTGATAAGTACGTTGAGGTGTGATGCGGGGAAGCAATGAGCACGAAGATTAATTAAAGCTCAACCCACGCAGTTGACTGTGACATTAGCATGGTTTACCGTGATGTGTGGCATGAAATCACTGCGGGGGTTCAACCTTGTTAAAGTTCCTGTACATTCTTTACCCCCACGGTGACCTCCGAAAGCTTTTTTGCCTCACGTCGCTCATTCCACATCTTCCACCACTTTCATTTGTTAATTGCCTACACCACTCACCATACCCCACCA
>APFE030777797.1:0-10070 GCA_000404065.3 Pinus taeda
TAATCAATTCATGCAAATTAAATACGAGCATAGTTAATAAATTTTGTACAACAATTATCCAAATTGTATATAATTAAATCAAATAAATATTATAAGCATAAAAATTGAGCAAAAGTTAGACATATTTCCAAATAAACACCTTAATTTAGAAAATTCTCAAATATGACATTTAGCCAAAGAGATCATGTCTATAAACACCAAGGCAGAGATAAAAATGCTCTGATACCAAATGTATGCTTAATAATGATTCTATAATGTGGAATAAACACTTAAAAAGAATCGAAAAAAACTTTAATGCCCAATAAATCATACCTTCAGCCATTGATGCTTCTCACATTTCGATATTTGTTGAATGGTATCAGTAGGTGCCTTACTAGAGTGATTAATAACTCTCAGGACTCTCTTGAAAAGATCGAAGTGAACATCAGCAATAATAGAAACCCGGAGATCCAACAACAAATGTAACCATTCGCTCAAAACATAGATACCTTAAATTATAACAATTCCAGATGGAGGAACGTCAACATCAGTGTACCAGTGCATTTACTAAGCTTAAAATCATATATGGAAAATCTGGAATAAGCTGTCTATTCTTAATCCTACGTGCACTGGGGCTCCTTAGCTTCCACTGAGTAAATCTTGCAACAATACTGATTTAACGCCACATTACGCAATGCTTCATATGCTCTTACAGGGAACCAAAACCTGCGCAGTTCAAACAAAAAGACGCAGCAGACTCCGTACCAAACACAAAAGTACATACCATAGAACCAGGTAGAATTGCTTCAAGAGGGTATTCAAATGATAAGAATGCCAATTGACAAGGAATTCGCTACCTAGAAAAATCACTACACAAATCTCTCATCCGTGTGGCACTTCCAAGCTCTGATCACTCTAACTTGATGGTGTAAGACTAAAGGGGATTGAGTTAGTGAGCTTGGGAACCAAATAGAAGTATTTATAGCCAAGCTTTCATCAAGCTTCTGTTGGTTGTGTGTCAAGTGTTCCACAGAACATGGTAGAGAACTGCAAAAGGAGTAATGGAGCACTCCAAGAGCTCCCAACAAGAAATTAATTTAACTGCAGTTGGTTTCGTAATTTAAGGAAATAACTGCAGTTGGTTTCCATATTTTAAGGAAACGATGGCAGACTATTCCCCGTAATAAATCAGCGGTAGATGAATTATCGGCGGCCGTTGGGAGAGGGAGCTTAACATCCCCAACATTTCAAGAGTTAGTGACAATCCCATTTCTATTACTGCGTTCATAAAGATTGTAAAAATTGTGACCATGTACTGAGTTCACTAAAATTGTAAAAACCGTGAAGTATAATGGTAAAAAGAAAAATACAAACATCTGAACAAAAATAGGAAAAAGTTCTCATTCAAAAATCATTGAATGAAGCTTTTACAGAGGCAAGAATTAAGCTTCATTATGTGCCTATGCGGAAAATTTTGTATTAAGATAACCGTTTGCTCTGTGCAGATTGCAATTTATAGTGATAGAGTTTTAGAGTTTTGCGTAGCAATTATATATATATATATATATATGAAAAGCACAAAGCATGAAATATTAAATAACACATCATCATCATTCCAACCTGAAATATTAAATAACATTGGAAACTCAAAAACCAATGCATAATATTTACATTAGAAAAACTAAAGCTTCATAAATGTCTAAGCAAACATAGAATTGGCACATCCACTTAACTCCAAATCTAAGACGTAAAATGTGATCTGTAGCCCCCTCGAAGTGCAGAACTTGGCATATGCTTTACCTTCTACTGCAACCATAGCCAAAATGAGACGCAGCGCATTTCAAAAAAAATTTAAATGGGTAGGAGGGCAACTACATCATGGTCTATATAAGAGCTTTTGAATTTGAAAACGAAACAAGGCGAGGGTGTCAAGCTTTTGAAAATGAAACAAAGCGGGAGTGATAGTGACTGACACCTAGATACCTCAAAATCATGCAAACTACAATGGCAGCAAACGAAGAAAGGAAATGGTGTTGAATAGACCCCATCGATTTGAAAGAGCTGTCCGAGGATGTATCGCGATTCGCTGTGTAAGGACCTGCGATTCTTACTACCACCGAACGATGAGTTACAACCAACACATGCGAGGAAACATAAGGTTGAAGTGCGTATATGGGATGAGCAACCACATTTATACGATGGTTAAGCGTGGGCGCCCGTGAACTGAAGCCAACGGTTGAAGTAATGCTTGAGGGTGTTGGTCGACGGGCCGACCAGCCACAAGCATAGACCAAACGCGTTGGTTGACGAATTGAATAGGTCGGCTAAGGAGGATAACACGACCACTTGTGAAGTGTATAAACTGTACACTTGATGGATTCATTTGACATCAATCAATCACTCACTCATCGCTCAAACGTGTAGAAGAAGTGCGTAGAATGAAGAGTAGTCGCAGCAAGTAAAAGGAGGTCGCATAACGGTGATGCAGGCAACCTTGGGCGAGGCTACACAAAGGAACATGTTGTCTTGTTTTGAGTGAAGGGCGCGGGCAGGGTCGCCCGCCGGTTGGAGTGAGGTGTGCACGGGTGTGTGGCGCCCAGTTTGTGCGACGACTTGGCACAGGTTTTTGGGTGGCTCGGGTGAGCGCCCACCCATCATGCAAGTGTGCACGTGACTTGGTGAAGTGTTGAGATTGTGAATGGAGGTGTGTCTCGGGCAGAGGCCCCTATGTGTGGCGACTTGGAGGCGCACCCAAGTTGGGCAAACAACACGATTGTGCGACGAGGTGAACGAAGGGTTGGTGAGTCCTGCGGCGACCGTGCAGAGGCGTCGACGAGTTGGGAAATCGAGTTTTCCGAAGATTGTAAAATTGGCTAAGTACGAAACTTGGGGTTTCCAAGTATACTTGTAAAGCTTGTAACTTGTAAAAGATTGTATAATATATTATTCGGGTAGACTCCTTGTTCAGGGAGTTGCCCCTCCCTTTATACTGTGCAATTGTGTTCTTCATTTATAATTGCTGATGATAATGAATGTGTATGGGTGTTCATTATTATAAAGGATAACATAATACTTGGTTGCGAAACATAAACTAAGTAGGAGTAAGTGGTTAGGCATAGTCCACGAACATAAGTATTGGTAAAAAGAAAGTGTTCGGTGGTGCCGCACCTCGCTAAGAGTGGTTGAAAGACTACCGCCGGCTTGGGGGCGTGGCAGGTGGTATCAAAGCTCGGTTGGAGCTAGTGATTGAAGCATATTTAGGGTTGAAGAAGCTTGACAGTTGGTGATTGAGGAGGGTTGCTCTTGACAGGTACTTGAAGGTGAAGGAAGCTGATTTCACATACAAGTGGAACAAGAGCTAGTTCATGTTTGCAGGGAACTTGGAGAAGACTGAAAGGCAAAGATGGTGGATGAACCTATGGCAGGTGAATCTAGTCGTGATGCAGGTGAAGTCTTCTAGTACAAAGTGTTGGAACAAATGGGTTGATGGACTTATAATTGGGTTTCGATGAAGGCTGAGAACATGAAGATTTGGGAGAGCTATTCGGAACTAAGGAGGGAACTTGAAGAACTCAAGAGCCAATGCGGAAGTATGATAGATGTTGAACTCAAGGAACTTGATGAGGAGATCCGACAAAGTGGTCTTGGTCTTCAAGAGCTCTTGGATGAAAGAGCTCGGTTGAGGAAGAAAAGTGCCATGGTGGAAGCTGAAATCAAGTAAGTTGAGGAAGAGATAAAGAAGAAGATTCTTGGTAAGAAGATCGTTGTAATTGAGCAGGAAGAGCTCGACTACATTGACAGGCTAGGAACTCACTGCCGAGACAATCCAGAGGATGTTCAGAAGCTTAGTTCTATGGAAGTAGTCAATGGACACTTGGTTGGTGCACTTGAGCAGAATGCGATGGAGGAGAAGCTTGAAGGGAGTCAAGCTAGACCAAGATCGAGTTGCTTAGAAGAGCCAAGAAAGGAAGTGAAGTACCTTAGGAGGAATGTCAAGTTGGAGAACAAGCCAATTGACACTTCTGAGGCCGAATTTTCGAAGAAGGTTGTTGATGTGAGACACAAGATAAAGCAGACAGGAGGAGGTGATTCCTTGAGGCTGAGTTTTGTGCAGGTGACCGTGAAGGGCAATAGATTTGCAGCTTTGGTGGATACAGGAGCTACTCATAGCTTCTTAAGCAGGAAAGCAGCAAAGTCTTTTGGGAAGAAAGCAAAGATGAAGAGGGAATGGAGTGCTTTCAAAGCAGTCAACTCTACCATGAAGGCCATTATTGGTGTGATGGAGAACACTCAAGTGAGAGTGGGATCGTGGTTTGGAAAGTTGGACTTAAGGATCGTGGACATGGATGATCATTCTATGGTGCTGGGGAAAGATTTCATGAGACTTACACAGGCCATACCAATGGTGGACCGGGACATTCTCTTGATCACAGCTGAAGGAAGAACCATGATGGTTTTGATGAATAGAAGGAGTTGCTTGGGGTATGGACCAAGGATGAATTCTATGGCTTTGTATCCCAAAGATCTGAATGTGAAGCATGAGGATGTGGAGCAAAGAGGACTTGGGAGTATGAATCAAACAACGAAGGAAGGGAAGATGATTGACTTCGTTGCAAGAGCGAGGAAGAATGAAGTAAGTGAGAGGGCAATCTCATGAACCTTGAAGCACTTGACAGAGACATCTTCTATTAATGATCTTCACAATGGAGTTACGAAAGAAGGAAGTTCGAGTACTACTTCAGAGGCAGTGATTGATGAGGATTATGAAGGTAGAGATCCGGCTGGTATAGTGGATTTTTGCAGGTATGCTTTGGGTATATATGACTTTCAGTTGACGAAGGACAAGCTTGCAGAGCTTGGATGTACATGTGAGGAGATTGAGGTTGTGCACAGATACTTGAGGACACAACATCAATCTGATACATGGGTGGATGAGAGTCAGGGAGGAAACTTCTTGGCCCTCCTTTCTCTATAGACAACCTTGGAGAAGGGTTGGTGTAGGGACCTTGTTTGGGAGGGGCTACACCAACTTAACAAGAGGCCTTGGGAGGAGGCTTCTTTATGACACATTGCAGACTTAGATGTAGATGACCAGATGTTGGGATGGAGTCTACATGGCTTGGACATCATGGACAACTAGAGTCATGGACATCAGGTTGGAGACATGGAGCATGATAGTTATGCAGGGATATTATGCAGGAGCATGTATAGAGGTGTCATTCATGGATATTCTATGGGGAGTGCCAAAGCAAAGGATGTTGTGTAGATGCTGTTGTGACATGGAGATGTATAAGCCAGTGGAGAGGTTGTACACTCTTGTGCAACAAGGCCATGGCTTGGACATGTTGCAAATGGGATGGAGATTCCATGGACCTGAGCATGGGAATTGGGTAGATTCTTGATGAGTCCGAGATGTAGCAGAAGTCAGGGAAAGACTTATGGTGGCATAAGGATGTTCATGCAACCCATAGGTTTTCAGAGATTTTAAGTTTTTAACTAAAATAAAGAGTAAGATTTAGATTTTAAAAAAATATTATTAAAGATTTTTTATTTGTAGAAATTAACTAAAATGTAATTTTTAACGAGATAAACAACCGTTTATAAGACTAATTATTTATGAAGACTAGTTATCTCAATAAAAATACCATAATGATCAAAAGCTTTCGAATTTTTTTCGATTTGTTTCTATTTTGAAAAAAAAGTAATGTTAATTTACAATTCACACCCATAAACTAAAAATCCATAAACACTTTAATCGTTAATCCCATAACTCTACCTTTACATCTATTTTAAAAAACATATAATAATTCAAACAAAAAAAATCTTTTAACTAAATGAAAACTAAACCCCACATACCCCACATGGATGCATTTCACTAAAATGAACTGCCACAAACGTAAGTTACAGTCATGCAATATACTGCCACACTTCCACGAGAATAGTCAACGAACCACAGACGACGTGCTCATGCAAGGAATTTCCACACTTGTCCACAAATCAACCAGAGACGTTGTGCTCATGCTAGGAATTTCCACACTTACCTTATCAACAAATTTCCCGAGAGCGGTCAATTAACCACAAACTTCGTGCTCTTGCAAGCAATTGCCACAGTTATCCACGACAATAGTCAATCAACCACAAACGTTGTGGTCATGTAATCAATCAACCACAGACGTTGTGGTCATGTAAGAATTTTCCACACTTCTCCACGATTTAATATTCAATCAACCATTGGCCTGGTGCTCATGCAAGGAATTTCCACACTTATCATATCAACAAATTTCGAGAGAAAAGTTAATCAGCCACAAGCGTTGTCGTGCCACAGTTGTCCACGAGAATAGTCAATCAACCACAGACGTTGTGGTCATGGAAGGAACTTCCACACTCGAGAAGGAGAATAGTCAATCAACCACAGACTTTGTGATCACGCAACGAATTTCCACACTTGTGGACCATTGAAGGTTCAATCAACCATTCACGTGAAGAAATTTCCACCATTATCTATGACATATTTCCAATTTTCCTCCGTCTCGTGGTGCTTATTAAATGCTAAAGTCTTGAATACGGAATAATTTTGTCTATCACAAACAATGAAGTCCAATCAATCCCTTTTTTCATAAAGTCTATTGGAACCATATAAGATATAATGATTCCCACCATTAGTTTAGACCATTAACAGTCCAGGAAATAATTTCCACACTTGCCAACGAGAATAGTCAGTCAACCACGGACGTTGTGCTCAATGGAAGGAGAATAGTCAATCAAACAAAGACGTTGTGGTCATGGAAGGAATTTCCACACTCGAGAAGGAGAATAGTCAATCAACCACAGACTTTGTGATCATGCAACGAATTTCCACACTTGTGGCAACCATTCACGTGAAGAAATTTCCACAATTATGTATGACATATTTCCAAGTTTCCTGCGTCTCGTGGTCCTTATTAAATGCTGAAGTCTTGAATACGGAATAATTGTGTGTATCATAAACAATGAAGTCCAATCAATCCCTTTTTTTCATAAAGTCTATTGGAACCATATAAGATATAATGATTCCCACCATTAGTTTAGACCATTAATAGTCAAGGAAATAATTTCCACACTTGCCAACGAGAATAGTCAATCAACCACAGACGTTGTGCTCAATGGAAGGAGAATAGTCAATCAACCACAAACGTTGTGATCATGCAGCGAATTTCCACACTTATCCAATATTGAATATTCGTTGCATGAGTTTACTTCCAGTGCAGGGCTCGACCTTTTCTCTTTTCTCCTTGGCCACATCTTGTTCCAGTTTGACCCAGGGTAATTATGAGTCTTTTAAAATGGTCAATAATTCTCACTATAAAATTGTAATGGAAGTATAGATATTGAATATATGATATTAGCTAGAATATTATACTTATATATATATTTATATATATATTATATAACCTGTATTGTATTTGAATTTCAAATATGAAATGTAACTGCAAGTATAAATATTAGATATTTGATACCAGCTCGGAAAAAAAAATATAAATATTTGACATAAAACTGTATGGGATTGGATTTTAATTAAATGCAAAAGGTTTGTTCATTTTAAAATAGTTTTTTCTTTTATCCATGTGGTAATCAAATTCATTTCAATTTTAAAATATAAATATTTGAAATACTTTTCGTTAGATTGCCTTTCCTAGTGTCTCTTTACCTACAACCCGTTTACAGCCCGTGTCCAAACATTTTGTTTCAAAATCTCTTTTATTTTACTGCGCATCAAAATCATATCGGTTTTACTTTTGTTTGAGTTTATTTTATTTTATTTTCTTTGGTAAATGAGTTTATTTTATTTTATTTTCTTTTGGTAAATGGAATGGAAAGTGTACTGATTTTTTTTAATGGAACTGTACTCTTTCTAATTTACATTTCACGTCAAAGATTTTCGTAAGTTATATATTTTATGAAAAAAAAATTATTAAAGATTTTAAATAAAGTGTAAACTTAAATGTATCTCATTTAAAACGTAAAAATGTATGTTATTTAAAATGTAAGCTTGTAAACGTAAATCTATGGTGTAGATTTCACCTAAAAATTTAAATATGTAAATGTAAACATAAACATAAACTTAATGTTCTTTGAAAATTTAATGGGTAAGTCTCATCTTAAAAAACATAAACATATAAATGTAAATGTAAAAAGATCTCACCCTAGAATATAAACATGTAAATGTAAATGTAAACATAAACTTAATGTTATTTGAAAATTTAATCTAATGAAAATTTAGTGTAATTAATCTAATATCGGTCCTAATAAAAAAACATGGCTCTCTCTAACTATATAAATAACACAAAAACAAAGTGTCCAATTCTATTTATCAGGAAGCACAGTCTGAAAATATATCAAGATCTGTGCGAAGTGGGAAATGGTTTTGGTGTGAGAAAGAACTGTGATTTTGGTGTGAGAAGGATTTCTAGGTTTGATTTCTTCATCATTTTATTTCTAGGTTTGATTTCTTCGTCCGTGAATCTTTTTAATTTTTATTCAAAAAACATGAATGCTGCAAATTTTTTTGGCATGTTTTGTTCAATCCATAGTGTTGTCTTTATATTTTATTTTTTTCATAATGAATTTTGGCTAGGTTGTCTTTATTTTTATCCTTTTTCATAATGAATTTCTGCTTACAATAAACATTTTTCCCTGAGGCGTGCAAATTTGTTCATTCAAAATGGACGAATTTTGACTTCACTCCAATTTGCCTGAGCATGCACATTTGTTCATTCAAAATGGACAAATTTTAAAAGTAATCAACCAATTCCAATTTTAAACAAACAAATATAATTAATAGTTATTATTTTACCAAACATCGCTTAAAGATAATTGGATGCAATAAAAAAACAAAAATATCATTGAGTTGAGCTAAGTTCACCTTTTAATATAATTATTTGTAGACCATGGGTCAAATAACTAATTAATAATGTTTAATGTAAATACCATGGGCCAAAATACCATAGGCAAAATAATTAATTGAAAAAAAAACCATGGGCCACATAATTAATTGAAAAAAAAACTTAAACATGTAAATGTAAATGTAAACATAATGTTATTTGAAAATTTAATGAAATGAAATCGGGTAGATCTCGTGTAAAAAAAACATAATATAATTATTTGTAGACCATGGGCCAAATAATTAATTCAGAAAAAAACATTATTAAACATTATTATGAAGCTTAAATGCCATGGCCCAAACACTCTTTAATGCAGTGTTTAATATAATTATTGGTAGATCGGCCTAGATTCAAACATTAAATGTTTGTGTTTCATTCTCGACGTTCTGACACAAAATAATGTTGATGTTTTGTTCATATAATATAAAACATCTACATAAAACATTGATAATTGTGTTCCCTTGGACCAAAAGTAACCTTATATATCTTTGAATTATATATAACTAGAGCTTTAAAGGACTTCCTTTATGGTAGTTGAAATTTTGACCATTCAAAATTTTAATAGTGTTTGGAGAGGCACTCTACAAGCTAGTATGGGGTAGATGTAAACAAATCTCACGTAAAAAAGTAAACATAAATGTAAATGTAAACAACCGAATGTGGGGGAGTATGCCGGTAGATCTCATATAAAAACAGGTAAATGTAAACATAATGTTTAACATTTAACATTTTTAATCATGTCAGCCCTATTTAAAAATCAATCCAATTATTAGTATGTATAAACACACTATAAATTTAAAATATAAAGAGGTTTATGAAATGGTAAATAAATAAAAATATAAATAAACTAGAGGTATGGTAAATAAATAAATAAATAAAGAATTATATTTACTTAGAGACATAGTAAATAAATAAAAATATAAATAAACTAGAGGTACGGTAAATAAATAAAACAAACCTCTTTTTATTAATACCATGGGTCAAATACCATATTATAAAAGAGGTATGGTAAATAAATAAATATAAAAGAGATATAAAGAGGTATGATAAATAAATAAAAATATATCAAATAGGATTAGAAATCAACATCTAATTATATACCAAGCCTATGGGCCAAATACCATGGTAAATAAAAGATAAATAAATATAAATATAAATAAATCAGA
Source organism: Pinus taeda (assembly GCA_000404065.3). Classification (NCBI taxonomy): domain Eukaryota; kingdom Viridiplantae; phylum Streptophyta; class Pinopsida; order Pinales; family Pinaceae; genus Pinus; species Pinus taeda. The sequence continues at coordinate 10,067 of APFE030777797.1, forward strand.
GGCA
>APFE030777806.1:0-16893 GCA_000404065.3 Pinus taeda
TAGTACGGAGGCGCTGGCCTACTGAAGGCTCCAACCTTCACTCGTTTTCCAGCTACTCCTGGAAGGGAGCTACAACCCCCTGGCTCTTGCACTGGCCAATATGTTTATCAGTACGTAGGTGCCAGCCTACAATCATCCAGGGACCACGTTTCATCAATTTTCAGATTGGATCCATGAAGCACACCATCACAATCTGAACCACCACTCTCTGAATCACCCAATTCTGAAACCCTGTCACCAACACAGTCTACATAACTCTGCAACAGCAACCAGATCCAACATGAACTTCAAATTTCATACTTCACGTTGTATACGCTACTTGGACGAGCCCAACCTACGTTTATATGCGCTTTTACCAAAGACAACTCGCGTACAGATCTACAAATTCTAACTCATATCTCTGCAGCTATTTCAGACATAAGCACATACCCAGATCATACAATCAACATGCGTCAATAGATCTAGTATATCCATAATCAAACCATATAATGATAATCATTCCAAGCCTTAAGATCCCGATCCATTGTTCATCATCCTTCACATGAGTGCCTCCTTGGTTCAGATCAAGCAAGACATCACCAACCCATAACCAACATCTAGATCTCACACTTTATCAGATGTTCATCACTTGGTCACTCTTGCACTCCTTCTTGGCCTAATGCTCTTCTCATTATATAGGTTTAGGCTTCTCTCAATACCATGGTCCAAAACCATGTGGAACCAATACCTTGAACCCAATACTTGGGGTGAACACTTCGGACCAAATACCATGGACCAATACCAAAATACCATGGACCAAATACCACGGACCAAATACCACGGACCAAAACTTAGTTTTGCGACATGTACACGCCTTTCATTCTGTGAACCTGCGTGTGTACGTATACCCGCCTTTTGCTCTGATTACCCACGTATATACGCACTTTCATCACGGTCAACCTGTGTATATCTCTCTTTTGATCTACTACTCTAGACTGCCATCAGATTAAGTTGCCATCACCTATATCACACCTCTGAGTGAGTTTCCATCAAGGACAACACCTAAATCATAATGCCAACAAGGTAGGAGTCCTGGTTAGACAAAATATGGTTATCGTTTGAAGGATGTAAGGTGACCTTTTTTAGGATAATAAGTCATATAGAAAATGCCTCGGAAAGGATAGATTTTCCACGTCTAATATCATGATAATATTTTAAACTATCCCATATTTGTTCCTCTCTTTCCTCTAGACTCTAAGACTCAATACCAAATATAGGACAAATCATTTCAACTTTAGCATGCATTATGTCCATATCAATAGGAAAAGGGTCAATTTGTAAAAAAAAATGTTTTTCCATCCTTGTTTCAAGAAATTTCATTTAGAAGAAAACAACTTTGATCAATGCCTTAAAAAGGATTTCAATTCAAATGTTGATAAATTATAATTATAGTATTGACATAATTAAAGTTTGAACAAATAATTTTTTAATATGATGAATAAATTATAACTATAAATATACATAATCCAATCAATTAGTGATGAGGTATACATTTTCATTAAATTAATAACATAATTAAAGGTTTCACTTGAAATTCCACTACATATTTTAGGGTTGTTATTAAAAGTTTTATAGTGATAAGCATACTCTCATCTACATATTCAAATTGTAAAATTTTCATAATTAAAGTTTAGATGTAACATTTAATAACAATCTGGAATGCATGTTTTAAAAAGTTAGTACTAAGGAATACATATGTATGTATTAAATAATTAATGTTATATACACACACAGAGATTTTTCTTTAGTTTCTGAAACTTATTATTTTCATATCATGTCATTCATGCACAATAAACAAAAGAGACATGGTGGCAATGTGCAAAAACAGCGAGAGCAGTGACATTTCCACCACGTGGTACTTGTTAATGGATTAAATTTTAGATCTCTTTCTATTCTAAATCTATGGGATGCACATAAGGATCCTATTCTTAAAGATTGCGCCTCTTAAAATGTTATTTTTTCAAAGGCTTAATCGTACTTATAGCTCGATCGATCCCAATAGCTTGATCAAGCCCATGGTTAACCATGTAAACGGCTTAATCGAGGGTTTCTAAAATGCTCGATCGAGGTATTTGAATTTATATTTTGTGTCACATCTCCCTAATACAACAATTTTTATTTTATTTTTTGTATTTTTAATTTTATGTGTTTTAAACTATCCACTATTCTAATTCATTAATTCTCATCTCCTTCTTCAATTTAGCAAATTGTCTTGGTTGAATTGCTTAACAATTTGACATACCATAGTTTAACATTGGATACATTTAATGAGTTTTCTATTAGGTATCTAATTACCATGTTACTTTTTTTGCTAAATATATGCATATATAGACTCTTTCCTAATAAAATGGTTTCCAATGTTGTAAACAAGCGATTTTACCTAGTTGCATTTTTCTTTATTTTCTAGTAAAATAGTTGGAACTAAACACTTTGTATTAAATGCCCCATTTAATCCCTCATTTTTATATCAAACATTTTAGACTGTATCTCAATAGTTATGTGCTCATAGGTCATAACACTTTTCTTCCTACCTAATAGCCTACCTTTATGAGGATTATCAACATTAAATGATAACATACTTACATTGGGTTAAAACGTATCATGTCATTGCCAATTTATTGCACATATAGTATTAAAGGTTATTTTATTTTTTTCCCATTGGTGGCTTCCCATGGCTCGTATGTATCACAATACTTCTCTTCAACCAGGGTAGGACTTGGAAATCTCCCATAGGTGATTTCACCACCCTTCATGTGCTCATCATGCACCTTATCATACTTGTTCCCATCTAATACTAGGAATGAGAGCTTCTTGATCCAATGACTATAACCTTCTACGTATTTTCACCAAACCCTAACACTCGTTTTATGGCATGTTCAACTCTATTCTACCTTGCCATTTTGCAGAGCATCATTGTTGTAGGTGTGAGGTTTCTTACATCTGTAGGGTATTCTATGAAAACTACTCTCATTCATCTAGGAGAGATTTCAGCCACAACCCCTGTACTCACAGGTTGTTCTTCGCCTCACGCTTATGTATGTTTACTCTTTTCTTTAGTTCTTTTTCTTTTCTTTTGTTCCTTCATATCAATCTAAATGTGGTATCTTGTATGTCCCAATGTTCTCAAAATCAAACCCTGATAGGCTGCTATGATTAGGTAGACTTCAAGTAACTATTTCAAACCAACTTTAGGTTGAGGCTTAGCCTCCCCAATCTAAGAGGGCTCTCTCACAGGATTAATGATTTTTTGATTATAAGTAAGATGGCTAACTCTAGTAAACAAATGATAGATGAAAATGGTTGAAACAAAATTAGAAAATATCCATTGGGCTTATGGAGTCAGATATGTTTCAGTATTGAGAGTAAAGTTAGCTTTGCATAGAAGTCAGGGCATGTAGAATCCAATATATGCAGAACACATCAAACACATAGGAGACCAACACAGCTTACAAATGCATGCAGGAAATTAGAGCATTGTAAGTGATTTCTAAGTGATCACACAATCATAACACTATAGATAATAGGAAGAAGAAAACCCAAGACATGCATAACATCCAATTATTTATGATTCCTGAGAAGCAAGGCCAATACTATATTACTAGAAAACAGAGTTTTACACAAAGCACAATATAAGATATTTTCTCAATAATTTTCCAACCTATGCTTCATTGCTCTCTCTCCTATATATAGAATTCTTTTCATAGTTGAGGTTCCTCCTCCATCCTGAGGGGAATTCGAATTCTTCTTTCTATGACACCTATTCAAACTTTAACTAACTATTAAATGCAACAAACTGCTAACTAGAAGTTTTAGAAACCTAAGACAATTAGGAGTCTAGCTCTACATCATGCTGGTAATAGCATTAATTACAATCAAATCTCGTTCTCTGACAAGTGGTCTCCTTCAGTTTAGCTTGGTGGATGTTTTAAAACTCCTTGCTGGTCCTTAATGTCTCATCTCCATTACTACTCCTGAAAAGTTTGAAACTGCCCCTGTTTTTCTGCTTTTGGTTTCCTCAAGGATATTTGAAACCAATTAACCATGTTGTTCTTCTTTGATTACACAAAACTGTATTGGAGCGCCACGTTCTTGATGTGCTGTGGACCTTTCCCATATACCTATGTGAAGACAATACCTCTTCGAAGCTGTTTGAAATGTCATGGACAATACTAGTTGTGATCATTTGTATAAAAAAAGATTAGAGTTCCTCCACTTGTTTTGTCATTGCTGGATGCTTGCATATTGTAAATGATCCTTTTCTAATATTTCTTTTCAGAATTTTTCCCTTTGGTCACACAAAATTGGTCGACTGAGTTATATTATACAGTTAGAGAACTTTCGTAGCATGCTACGAAACTGCTGTGTAATTTTAAAGACACAGCTTAGGATCAAAATTCAACTCTCTTGATATTTCCTTTGCTTGAAATGGCCTTTCCATCTGCGATGAAGTTGTTCAAAATTGTTGTGTGATTTCTTTTAGCTAACTTGCTCCTGGTTATTCTTCTTTGTATCGTTTCACCTGTGAATTGTTCTTGTATCTTCTCTTTGATCTGACCTTTCCCTTTTTTAGCCTGTCGTGGTGTGTCTTGAACTACTAATGGTCTTGGTGGCTCCTTTCTTTCTGTAGACCCTTCCATGGAATTCCTACAACATGAATATTAAAGAATCATGCACCATCTCAATTTCAATGACTGCCTCGCTTGCAATGGATAAGGAAAGCTTCCTTGCTTGATCTTCAAAGAATTCAAATTGGACACCTACCAATGTGCTCCTCATGCATGAACCCAAACCTAAATCATAACTGAAAATACGTGGCACCTTTTTTGAAACTTGAAACTTGAGCACACCAAGACACCTAACGAACCTAATGATAAAAATGAGCAACAGTATGTGATAGGCATGGTTCAAGGATTGACACATGGTGATGAAAAATTAACGAATTTTGATGGAAAAGATAGTTGGACAAGATCTGGCACAAATCCCTGACTTTGTAGTGCAACCAGTGTAAATTCTATGTTTTTTGCTATGAAATCTCCTAGTTATGAAACTATCTAGGTGTTTTTGTAGCGCACATAGTGTATTTTTGTGAGTTTACGCGACAAAAACTCCTTGTTGATTTCGTAGTGCATGTAATTTTTGAAATAGCCTTAACACATGACACTTTGAATCAATGTGGGACCAATTGTGGGTACAACAAGATTGTTGACCATATTTAATGAAGGGAACAAGACTCTATCCTATGTTTTAGACTCCTTAAATAAAACAATGAGAATGACCAAGACCAATTCTTCCTTACCTTACCCTTTTTCTTTGAAATATTTTCAGTGATAACACTGGCTCCACTTGGGATAGTGTGCCCTTGTAGTACAGTAAGAAATCATAGGTCCAGTGCTTTATCCTCTTATGATAAACATAAATTTATTTGACAAGAATCTCCTTTAAGCTTCTTGGGCCTTCACTTCGAGCTTAATCAGATGATCACTGTAGGAGAAAGAAATCTATATCTACTAAAAAAAATGCTCAGTCAACCTTGAGCTTATTTGCATCTACCTACCCTATCAGCTGCAATTTTCACTTTATGTCAAGCAACATGATATTTCCAATAAAGCCAATCAATTGTCTTTTCTAATATTTGAGGCTCTTGACTGCATTCGACCTCAAAATAACCATGATAGTGAGATGACCAAATCAACTTATAATGTACCTGATCTTCATAATGCAAATGAAAATGAAATATTGGTGTGCAAAGCTTTGCCATGTATTCATTTATAGGGTCAAAAAAGACATGGCTATTTTGATGATCATCATAACATTCTTGATCTGCAGACAACTGATTCTCAGCCACACATGATTTCTTTGATATGCTATCCAACTGCTTTTTTGAATGATTCCCACGAACAATGCAATTTTCCTCACTATTATGATCATTCTTTGAAGTAATTTGCTGCAAGGAATTACAAAAATGAAAAACCCTTTCCTCTGCTTGAGGGTTAGAAAAAATTTCTTCCATCATTTCTTCTTAGTGTTTGTAATCATTTTCATACTCATTGTAATCAAAATCTTGGCAAGTTTGCTGCATCTTCTCATTCACATCAGAGGATGTAACATGGTTTTCATAAGTAAACCCCTGCTGATTTTCATGTTGCATTTCATGGGATGTTATACTTTCTTCTTGGTGTTGAAATGCATTATTATGAAGAGCCTCTAAAATTTCTTCATCCATAAATTCATCATCATCATAACAATCCTCCAAATATTGAATAAGACTTAAAGAATGTTTACAGCAATCTTTGAGCAGCAATAAGGAAGGATGGCATTCTTTATACATCTCATAGAATTCATCATGAAAATTAGCAAGTGAATATAGTGAACCATTTTCCAAACCTTTATACCAAGACCATGCTTTTCCTTCTAAAGTGGTCACAAACATCTTCATGAGACAATACTCAGGGAAATGAACCTTAAGAGAGTGTACATGCATATGGAACCTAACCAAATGAAGTGCAGCATTGCCCTTCTTTTCAACTTTGAATATTGGAAGATCATCTAACCAATCAACCTTTGGCATAGGATTTTGGAAAACCAGGGATTTGAGACTGATTCATAGGGGCATACCTGGCATTCATTCTTGCAATGGAACTCATCTTGAAACTTCATCAATCTACTGATCTTCTAGCAATGGAGTCACATTCCAATTTCTTATTTGATGTGTGGAGTCGCCAAGGTAGTTTTGCAGCCTCAAAACGATGTCTGAGCTCCTGCTACCTTCAGAAGTTCATCCTCTTAATTTCGGGAATGAATAGACTTCAGGATCCTGGTATATGCACCAAAATGTTATCTCAAAATCAGACCTTGATAGGCTTCTATGATCAGTTAGACTTCAAGTAACTATTTCAAACCAACTTTAGGTTGAGGCTTAGCCTCCCCAACCTGAGAGGGCTCTCTCATAGGATTAATGATTTTTTGATTATAAGTAAGATGGCTAACTCTAGTAAAAAAATGATAGATTAAAATGGTTGAAACACAATTAGAAAATATCCATTTGGCTTATTGAGTCAGATATGTTTCAGTATTGACAACAAAGTTAGCTTTACATAGAAGTCAGGGCATGTAGAATCCAATATATGCAGAACACATCAAACACATAGGGGACCAACACAGTTTACAAATGCATGCAGGAAATTAGAGCACTGTAAGTGATTTCTAAGTGATCACAGATTCATAACATTGTAGATAATAGGAGGAAGAAAACACAAGACATCCATAACATCAAATTCTTTATGATTCCTGAGAATCAAGGCCAATACTGTATTACTAGAAAACAAAGTCTTTACGCAAAACACAATATAAGAGCTTTTCTCAATAATTTTCCAACCTATGGTTCATTTCTCTCTCTCCTATATATAGAATTATTTTCATAGCTGAGGTTCCCCCTCCAACCTGAGGGGAACTTGAATTCTTCTTGCTATGACACATATTCAAACTTTAACTAACTATTAAATGCAACAAACTACTAACTAGAAGTTTTAGAAACCTAAGGCAATTAGGAGTCTAGCTCTACATCATGCTGGTAATAGAATTAATTACAATCAAATCTCATTCTCTGACAAGTGGTCTCCTTCAGTTTATCTTGGTGGATGTTTTAAAACTCCTTGCTGGTCCTTAATGTCTCATCTCCATTACTACTCCTGAAAAGTAAGAAACTTCCCCTGTTTTTCTGCTTTTGGTTTCCTCAAGGATATTTGAAACCAATTAACCATGTTGTTCTTCTTTGATTACAAAAAAGTGTTTTGGAGCACCACGTTGTTGATGTGTTGTAGACCTTTTCCATATACCTGTGTGAGGACGAAACCTCTTTGAAGCTGTTTGAAATTTCATGGACAATACTAGTTGTGATCATTTGTATAACAAAAAGATTAGAGTTCCTCCGCTTGTTTTGCCATTGATGGATGCTTGCATATTGTAAATGATCCTTTTCTAAGATTTATTTTTAGAATTTTTCCCTTTGGTCACTCAAAATTGGTCGACTGAGTTATATTATGTAGTTATAGTAGTTTCGTAGTGCGCTACGAAACTACTGTGTAATTTTAAAAACATAGCTTGGGATCAAAATTCAACTCTCTTGATATTTCTGTTGCTTGAAATGGCCTTTCCATCTGCCATGACGTTGTTTAAATGTGTGATTTCTTTTAGCTAACTTGCTCCTGGTTATTCTTTTTTGTATCGTTTCACCTATGAGTTGTTCTTGTATCTTTTCTTTGATCTGACCTTTCCCTTTTTTAGCTTACTGGGGTGTGCCTTGAATTACTATTGGTCTTGTGGGCTCCTTTCTTTCTGTAGACCCCTCCATGGAATTCCTGCAACGTGAATATTAAAGAAGCTTGCACCATCTCAATTTCAATCACTGCCTCGCTTGCAATGGATAAGGAAAGCTGCCTTGCTAGATCTTCAAAGAATTCAAATTGGACGCCTGTCAATGTGCTCCTTGTGCATGAACCCAAACCTAAATCATAACTGAAAATACTTAGCACCTTTTTTGAAACTTGAAACTTGAGTGCACCAAGACACCTAACGAACCTAATGATAAGAATGAGCAACAGTATGTGATAGGCATGGTTCAAGGATTGACACATGGTGATGAAAAATTAACGAATTTCGATGGAAAAGATAGTTGGACAAGATTTGGCACAAATCCCTGACTTCGTAGTGCAACCAGTGTAAATTCTGTGTTTTGCACTACAGAATCTCCTGGTTATGAAACTGTCTAGGTGTTTTCGTAGCACGCATAGTGTATTTTTGTGAGTTTGCGCTACGAAAACTCCTTGTTGATTTCGCAGTGCATGTAGTTTTTGAAATAGCCTTAACACATGAAACTTTGAATAAGTGTGGGACCAATGGTGGGTAAAACAAGATTGTTGACCATATTTAACAAATGGAAGAAGACCCTATCCTATGTTTTAGACTCCTTAAATAAAACAATGAGAATGACCAAGACCAATTCTTCCTTACCTTACCCTTTTTCTTTGAAATATTTTCAGTGATAACAAAACCTTTGATGCTTAAAATAAAAAAATTATGTGAGTGTTTTTGGTAATACTACAAGGTGTGAGTTCATCCCCTTTTTTTCGTTTTTACAGGGTTTTGGCTTCACCCTAACCTATTTCTGGTCTCGGTGAGATCATATTCTCATTTTTATTTCCTATACAAAAAAAGGTATCTGATAAGGGTTGTAATATAAACACTATCTAACGTAAGTATACATCATATGATTACTTGGTGATTTGTTCCTTTGGAATTAGGGAAAAACAAACTCATACAAGTGCTCCTTATTTGTTCCCTTACTTTTTTTTCCCATGTTTTTTAGGTTGTCATGGAGGTCTGAGTTCCACATGGGACTTCACCAAAGAATACACACCTCTATCATTCCCATAAAGTAACCCTTTATGTCCATTTCTCCCATCTAGTGATTAGTTTTGGCTCCTTTGTGTTATTGGATTCTATTATGGAAAACCCATTATGACCTAGGTGCATCTGCATGCTTTTCCCTTGTTACATCAATTTTGAGTGATGTTGCTCTCAATGTGTACCTTTAATTTAATGTTTTTAGAGTATAGTTACAGTTGCACAATCAAGCCTTTAGTACATTTCCTTGCTCCAACATATGTAGTTATGGGTCATTTTTGACTTGAAAAATTAGGTACTAATTCCTGTGGGTTTTTTTTCCTTTTCCATATAATTTGGAGCATTAATGACTGCGACCTTCCAGGTATGAAACCTCATTTTAATTTCTATAATATCACTCATTCCTCCTAAATGAATTTATCCACGATGATTGTTTTAACCCTTATTCATCTCATTGCTTCTTCTAGTTACACTTAGGGCCAACTTCATTTCATGGTTTCACACCCTAAATGGTTGTCTTTCATGTTTCCAGTGGAGTAATTCTGTTCCTCTGAATTCGTTTTTTTAGGTCAACAAATCATATTATGGAATTTCATCCCTTTTCATGTTGTCTACAAGCTACTTCGACTCTATTTTTCTAGTAGTAGTGGGAACGCATATTAAAATATTTGCTTGTGGCTAAAATTACTTTTCTATGTAATATTTGGCTGGGATACTTTTTAATGTATAAGAAAAGTGAATTTGGTGTCTTATTACTCCATACACATGATACAATACTTATTTGTATTATCTTGTTGTTATGATTCTACATTATCGATGTTTAGAACTTGTCTAGTTTTATATACGAATACTCTTATTTTGGAAAGAGCAATCTATTGGTAAGTCTTCACCCCAGTAAATTATTTTGTCTACTTTACTTTGCTATCAAAAGAATAAATGGTGGTTGAATGTTTTATTGTCGAAGTGTGTATTGCTTTCAAACTTGTCATTACAAAGATTAGTCTTTACTAGGTCCTCACTTCAGCTTGTCAATAAACACTATGCTTTCTTAAATTTTAACTACTGAGGATACTAATATAAAATATATCTTATTCCATGTGTACTTTTTATTTCTCGTTATTTATGGGAAGTCCAAAAAATTTGAAGTGATTCTCGACTTACTGGCTAAAGATGGCCATATCACTATATATGATTCATGATTAACTTGGAATCTATGCTAAAATATAATTACTTGTTCGTAAATTTATATTTTTGTATTAGTTTTTTTTTTTTTTTCCTTTTTTTTTTTAACTAAAAATACAACTTAGCATATTCTGGCTACATGCTAATGGGAAATTTATAATATAAGCATGTTTGATTTAATCAGAACTTACAACATCACAAACTTTGGTTTCCAAAAGTTCATTTAGGATCCTCGTCCTTTAATCCATGCTCAAATGAATTTTCCTCGTCATATCCAATTAAACCCATTATATAGACCTATTTGTTCACAACATGTCTTTCCTCTATGATTCATTTCATAGAACTCATGCAATAAAATCTCTAAGGTAGCTTACCTAAACATAAAAAAATGGATTGGAGCCAGGCTCCCCTACACACTGATCCTACGATGGAACCTAATTCCTTCCAGCTTTTCATAAGAATAATATATATATATAATATCTATATCTATATATTATATATATATATGTAATCAAATAATAACACAACATCTAAGCATCTTTCCTTCTAGGTATGCATAGACATAGTTCATAAAATACTAGAATACATCAATAAACTGTAATCAAATAAAAAACTGAAATGTACAATGCCTAAGTAAATAGACACATCAGCCAAATAAAATAACCAGAGGATACTCACATGTAGCAAGCATAATTTTATTTTAATACCATATATACACAATAATTCATTTCTTTATGTGCACAAATACTCAACTAAAACATTTAGAATTGAAATGTAAAGATCTTTTTCTAATCGTGTCCATTGCTGGAAATACACTTGGGAAAACACACTATCCTCTCGACTATGAACTGAATCCACCAGTTCCCCTGAGCTGAGATATTCTTGCTAATGGAATAAACAACCTCACTGATTCTTGAGTAATGTATTTTATAAATCTCAGTCCCTAACATTTTTTAGCATCATCCCACTTTTTAGGTCTGCAAATCCACTTACCTAGGTTTTTCTTTTTTTTCAAAAAAGGTGCTTTTCCTTCTTCTTTAAAGCTTTCCTTTCCCCGCCACGTCACCTTATCCTACCCATACTTAATGTATTTCTCCAACAAAGTGATCTAATATATATTTTTCTCTCATGATATCAAATCCTATTTATTTCTTCCAAAGGATTTTTAGGAGTTATTTAAAGGAAGATTTATCTTAATTTCATCTATTGAGAATAACAACAAGAAATGATAAAAGTAGAATCCAGAATATTCCAATTTTAATTGGTCATTGAATTAAAGTTGTGAATTAAAATTCCAATTTAGTCTCACTAGCTGCTTGAAAAATAATTAATTAATTCATTATGGATTAATTAGTTGGAGAAATTCAAGTTAGAAGACTTTGTGAAGCCATGCAATCGTTATCGCTTAAATTAAGGAGATTATCCTTAATTAAGGAGATAAGAATGAGTTATATTTGATTTGTAATTAGTTAACTCAGTTTATTGAGTTAAGTCGAGTTAAATTAGTTCCAAAATATTTGAGGAACTAATTGTGAGTTATTAGTTAGTTGATGCATGCCTGCACTCAACCAGTGTACTCTAGACAACTGAAGATTCCCTAATCAGAAACTCATGCATGTCTATTCAGAGAAAGAACCAGTTGAGCTAAATGTCAAGGACATGTCACTATGAGTTGCATGTTTTATCCTATAAAGGAAACTCATGCATGCAGAATGAATAAGTCTCCTTGAGGATTGCACTTTTTTACAGGGTGTGAGATCAATGTGAGTGATCAGTGTTACACTTGGTAACAACTTGATCACCTAGGAGAAACTGCGCAAGGAAATAGGAGTTTGGAGGTTTGAGGAGAAGGCATATGAGTAGTCTATTTTGTCTGTGAGCATCAGTGAGGGATTGTACTGAGAGCTGGCTAGCTATGAGAGCTAAATCTTTGTGTAATCCTGATGTATTTCCACCTTGTATGATAATACAGATAGTGGGGGTTTTAGTTGAGACCTTTCCCTGAGTATTTTCTATGTTTCATGTGCATTGATTCTTCTTCTTCTGGTTATATGTTCTTAGCTTGATTCTTTCTCTATCTTTAAGATTCTATAGGTTTGATAGTAGAAGTAGATTATAATATTTTTCTTTGGTATATTGCATTATCGTGTTAATCTACAGTCAGATTTTATACATAGGTCTCAGAGGTAGATTTGTAGAGAATTTGCAGGAAATTCTACATGGTATCAGAGCAAAGGTTATCGGAGTAGTGAACACTATATAGAGAAGATAATTCGAACTTTGAAGTTCAAGGTTGCAGGTGCAAATCGAATTCATCTCATACTTCAAGGTTGTTCAATGGCATTTTATGGCTTGAGACTCGAGTATGCCCTGGATGGCAGCTCGAATTACATAGCATGGAAAGATCACATGGAAGCTGTATCAGAGGACAACGGCTTGAAGGATTTCATTGATCAAGAAATGCCAAAGCCAGGTTCAACTAATGCCCAAGAGTTGGCTGAATGGAAGAAGTGTGTGGTGAGGGTGAGATGGATCATCCTTGAGGGTGTTCGAGACCATATTGCCTCGAGTCTCCATGGGAAGGATACTCCGTATTCAATGTGGAAGACATTGAAGGACCTTTATTAGAACAATAGTGGTGAGAGGACATTGGTGCTCAAAGATAAGCTTAGAAGAATCAAGAGGGAGAAGGGAAATACTATTTCCACATATGTGAACAATCTCACCACCTGTATATATGAGCTTAGTAGTGTGGGAATAACTATTTCCAATGATGATATGGTGAGCCTCGCTCTCCTTGGCCTTCCAAAGAGCTAGAATAACTACCAGGACTCTGTTAATGGAAGGGGGAAACTGTCGGATTGGGAATGACTGTGGTCAGATCTCATGCAGGAGGAGGTTAGGAGGAGCACACGAGATGGTTCTTCATCCAAGGATGATGATGCAGAAAATTTGGCCTTAGCAAGTAAGGCAAGGAAAGGGAAGGAGAAGGATTCTCATTCCAAATTGAATTCTTCTCATGGAGGGAAGAAGGCTGACAATTCTAAAGTGAGATGCTTTAATTGTCACGAGATGGGTCATTATGTGACTAATTTCCCATCGAAGAAGTCCAAAAAGGGATCCTCGGAAGGATCTGAAGGTGAGTCATTCGTCTCTCAGATCGAGATGGACTTCACCCTCATCGCATGCATGGTGTCATCGATGATGGGTTGTGGTTGGTTTCTTGATAGTGGAGCCTCATTCCACATCAAAGGCGATAAAAGTTTACTTAGTGCCTTGGAGGAGAAAGAACTCAAGATGTGCATAGAGATGGGTGACGATTAAAGGTATGGTGTTTCAGGAGTGGGCATAGTTGCTTTTCGAAGGAAGCATCGAGCTCTTGTCACCTTGGCAGATGTGAAGTACGTGTTTGGACTGAATAATAATTTGGCATCGATCACGATGTTGGAGGATAAAGGCTACAATGTTGTCTTCAGTAAGGGAAAGGTTTTCCTTAGACACATCACCACGAGACAAGTGAAATAGATTGGCTCACGAGTTAAGAACCTGTATGATCTTGAGGTTCAAGATGCATGTAAAGCCTTGAGGAGTAAGGAAAATGTTAGAGACTTGGTGGTTGAGAGGGAGATTAAATTAACTCTCAACATGCTGCCCCATAAGAAGTCTTAGACAATTGCGGAGGAGCCACAATTGGAGATTTTGAGAGAAGACTGAGTGGAGGCATCCACTCATGTAGATACCTCCAGTAGGGGGAAATTTCGAGCCAAGTGGGCAGAGGGATCACATGTAGCCATACCTCGAAGTGTGAGGTGGGGCAATGTGAAGTGATAGTCACATGAAGGCTTAAATTGGGCAGGGTCCATTGAGAGGTTTTATCTCATGGATCGTACCTTGTTACGGGAGCCCAAAGTACATAGTAGCAAGAGTAATCAATGGGATTGATGCAGTAAGGGGACAAAGTGACAGAGGCTAGAGCAGTCAGATATTGAAGAGTGTAGAGAAGTATTGACAACAATGTAGAAAGGTAGAGTCAGCCAAAGCGCAAATTTTCAGTTGACAGAGGAAATAACAATCAGATACTTCGATGACAGATGCATCATACTAATTCAGGCTGGATGTTTTCATGTTTTTGGAGTTGTTGGAGCAACAACACTAGAGAGAAGTGTTGCATGCAGAACATTCCAAAGGTTTAGGGTTGATATCGAGTTGAATTCCTTTCTTGTTGAGAGGCAGTGTTAAGAATAGCAACAAAAAATGATAAAAATAGAAGCTAGAATATTCCAATTTTAATTTGTCCTTGAAATAAATTTGAATTTAGTCTCACCGGCTGCTTGAAAAAATTAATTAATTCATTATGGATTAATTAGTTGAAGAAATTCAAGTTAGAAGTCTTTTTGAAGTGATGCAACAGTTATCCCTTATATTAAGGAGATTATCCCCTAATTAAGGAGATATTGAGTTATATTTGAGTTGTAATTGGTTAGCTCAGTTTACTGGGTTAAGTCCAGTTAAATTTGTTCCAAACTGTATGAGGAACTAATTGTGAGTTGTTAGTGAGTTGATGCATGCATGCACTCAACCATTGTACTCCATATAACTGAAGATTCCCTCATCAGAAACTCATGCACGTCTATTCAGAGAAAGACCCAATTGAGCTAAATGTCAAGGACAAGGTACTATCAGTTGCATGTTTTATCCTATAAAAGAAACTCATGCATGCAGAAGGAATAAGGTTCCTTGAGGATTGCACAATTTTATAGGGTGTGAGATTAGTGTGAGCGATCAGTGTTACACTTAGTAATAGTTGGATCACCCAAGAGAAATTGCGCAAGAAAATAGGAACTTGTAGGGCAGAGGATAAGGCATATGAGCAGTCTATTTTGTTTGTGAACATCAGTGAGGGATTGTACTGAGAGCTGGCTAGCTATGAGAGCTAACGCTTTGTGTAATCCTGATGTATTTCCACCTTGTATGATAATACAGATAGCGGGGTTTTTAGTTGAGGCTTTCCCCTGAGTATTTTCTATGTTTCATGTGCATTGATTCTTCTTCTTCTGGTTATATGTGTTCAGCTTGATTCTTGCTCTATCTTTAAGATTTCGCAAGTTTGATAGTAGAAGTAGATTACAATATTTTTTTTTTGATATATTGCATTATTGAGTTAATCTATAGTCATATTTTCTACATAGATCTCAGAGGTATATTTGTAAAGAATTTGCAGGAAATTCTACATCATCCACCAACAATGGTCCCCAATCTTGACAAGAACATTCTAACTTTGGTGTTTGTTTCTCAAGTAAATTCAAACATTTTATTTATTAATGGAATATATTAATTGCATCACAATAACTTTATTGTTCACACTCATTTCAAATCTAACATGGCTTTCTAGCCATCAAATATAAAATTAGTGCAGGTCTTAAAAGTAATAACTCCTAATTATGAACAAAACATAGGGGTACTACATCTTTACCTCCTTTTTATTGAACAATGTCCTCCGTTTTCAATTTCCAATTTCCTTCTTTTGGAATAGCGCTGGAAAGGCCTCATGCATTTCATCCATCATCTCCCAAGTTACATCTTCATGTGTATAGTGCTTCCATTGCAATTTAACCTAAAGGATGGATCGTGTCCTGAGGAATATCTCTCTTCTATCTAATTTGTGAAGTGGTTATGCCAAGAAATAGCCTTCTGGTTCCACTTGTATCAAGTTCCAACCAATTATATGATAATTCTCATTGACATATTTTTTTAACAAAGATAGATGAAAAACATTGTGTACTTTTATATGGCTAGGAAATTCCAGCTAATATACTACTAGTGCAACTTTGTCCAAAATCTCAAAAGCCCCACAAAACTGTGGGGCCAACTTAGTACAGGTTCCAGTCATTAAGGTGTTTTTCCTCGATTTAACTCTTATGTATATATTATCTGTAACCTTAAATTCCTTGTGAGTTATCCTTTTATCAGCAGAACTTTATTGTTTATGCTGTGAAATTTTTATGTTCTATCTAATTTTTCATACCACCTATTCCATTCCCTGCAACACATCTAGTCCAAAACTTATCTTGTCTTTCGGTTGACTCCAATTGAGGGGTGTGTGGTAGTTTCAACCATATAGGGCTTCAAAGGGGCTCATTTTTATCGAAGATTTATAACTATTGTTATAGAATATTCTTCTAAATGTAGGAAATCCTCCCATTTAGTAGGTCTATCCATGACATACATTCTTAAAATGTCCTCCAAAATTTGATTAGTCCTCTCCATTTG
>APFE030777808.1:0-15620 GCA_000404065.3 Pinus taeda
CTAGTCAATCTGAGCCGTTCATTAGGCGGATGATTTGACGGTAGAACTTATGTTTAGTTTAGGGTTTTTTGCCCTAGAAGGCAACCCCTCTCTTTGTATGAGGGTATTTTATTTGAAGCGGCGATATTGATGTGTATTCTGTGTGTGAGCGAGAAACAGAGAGGTGAGACTGTGAGATAAAATAGAGGATATTACAGCGGCTTTGCTGTAGGTTGTGACTCTTCATTTTGCTGGATAATAGAAAGGAAGGACTGACTGTTCAAGGTGGACGTAGCCTAAACTGGGTGAACCACGTATATCTGTGTCTCTCTTGTTTTGTGCGTTTTCTGTGTTTATATTTCTGCAATATTTTGTGTGTTCCATTGCTCCGTAATATATAATTTTCTAACACATCATCCATTTCATTTCTTCTTATTGAATGTTATAAAGTTAGATATGTAGAATCCATTGTAACAGTGCTCTACCGTAGGAAATCATTCAATATTTCATGTTTTCTACTATTTGAGAAGGATCCATGATTGTCACATGCCCTCCTTAGCTCCTCATCAATCCTAAACACATCACACCATTAAGCCTAATGTGCTAAAGCCTATGCCTACCTTGCCCCATAGAACACCCTACATTTCTGACCTAATTTCCCAAACCTAACTGCCTAGCTCCATCTGATCCAGCGAAACATCAACAAAACCCAATCAAAATTCCTATGCTACTATACCTAGCCTAAAATCTTTACCTAATCTAGTCATCTCAACTGAGATTCTAAAGGAGAGAGCCCTCTCCTAGCCTTTTAGGGCTAGCTACAAGGCTAAGCTTGGTTTGTGGTTACCCTGGAAGTTTCCTCCCTTCAGCCTGAGGTAAATCGAGGTGATAGCATGCGTGATTGGAAAAGGAATTGGCTAAGCCATTGGAAAGGAAAAAAGGCATTTTTGGCATATTTATTTATGAAAATAATGGAAATTAGGAGAAAAGGGAGGTGAAATGTGCTATGTTTCATGTGAGGAGGAAATTGAAGGAAAATAATGGAAAATGAAGAAAATAGAGGTATCATTCATAAGAAGGCTTCTAAGGATCAGTTGGTAACCTTTGGTCAGTTTAGTTTTCAAGTTCTTATGTGCTAGGTTGCATGTGAGGAGGAAATTGAAGTAAAATAATGGAAAATAAAGAAAATAGAGGTATCATTCATAAAAAGGCTTCTGAGGATCATTTGGTAACCTTTGGTCAGTTTAGTTTTCAAGTTCTTAGTTAGAGTAAGCTCTTAGCTCACGTTTTGGCTATGCATTTGCATGGGATCAATAAAGGAAAAGAAGGCAAGAGGAATCAAAGATCATGCAGGGAAAGGCATGATCAAGCATCTACAACAAGCTTCATTGTAGGTATCTACTTGCATGTTTATTTTCCCTACTAGATCTAGCATGCATGGTATTGCATGTGGTTCTATTGTTGTTTTGACATGGGTTTTTCAAGGTGTAACAGTGTTGTAAGCCTAGTCCTTCAATTTCTAGATAGCCATAGTGTGATGGGGTTCTCATGTTTTGGTTGACCTGGATTTCCATATGGAATCAAAGTTGAGTGGGGTGGTTCTCTGAATGATAGAGCACATGGCCTAGTGGTCCCTAAACCAAATTGCGGATCACGGTAAAGCCACTTTCCCAGTGACCCCCGAGCCAAACTGTGGGTTGAAGTAAATCCATGGTTATGTTCCCTTGGTGGGCCTATGAATCCTTTCTATTGAATCGTAAGATATACAGTAAATCCAAGAGGTGGTTTTCTCTCTATTAGGCCTAGTAATCTTGGGCTTGGGATATGTGGTAAAACCTAGAGAATAAGTCTCAGTTTAGGGCCTATTGATTAGGGTTTTGGATTATGGTAAAGCATGAGAGACTAGGATATAACAAACTTTCTCACAGTGTAGGCGGAGAAATCTGGTAGCATCCACACTTGTTTGGCCTACTGATACAGTGGAGATCACGGTAAAGCCTATTATCATGTGTTCATTGTGTTGGCCTAGTGATTTCGGATGGATTATTGTAAAGCTTTGTTTCTATTGATGATGGTTAGGCAGTTTAGCTTTGGTATGTTGTAGTTAGTTCTTTTGGTTTGAGTCCCACATTCATGCTTGGAATATGGCATGAGGGTGAGTGGCTGAAGAGATATTTGGCTTAGCTATTCTATGGCCAGGTGGAACATGGAAGTACCATCTTGGGTTTGGTTTTTTCATCATTAATGAAAGGTTATTTCTCCTTATATTTCTTTAATCATTTTGATGGATTATATGTGGTTTATTTGGTTGTACTTTCATGACTAATTTTATTTTTATTATGCTCATTATATGTTTGCTTTATAATAGTAGCTATGTATGGATGACAACATGTTTTTTCTTCTAAATGAATGGATAATGTATATATGGCCTAATATATGATAATGTAGAGAATGGCATGAGCGAGTAATGATTCATACCGATTCTAAGATAAGTATGATATCCCTACACTTAATTATGTTGTTTAGACCTGTAGGTTACATGTTGATTATATGTTTGACGAAGTGCCTGGAATGGCTAGTCAGGGTCTGATTAAGGTCTTGTTCAACTTATTTCTTTTTCGTCATTGTTTTCCTATTCTTTGACTGATCTTAAGCTATCATTCTATTCTGGGCAATGACCTAGACTCTGGGCCTAAAAAAGTGGCTCAAATCTCAGGGTTGCTAGCATAACACTAGCAAAGTGGATCTCTAGATGCTAGCAGGCAAGCCAATGAGAGCAACTTTGGGTTTATGGATGCTCTCATGCCTATAACATGAGAGTGTCTGAGGCTTAAGATGTCCAAAATATCAGTGGGACATAGGGACATGATGTCTACGTGGATGACATGTCTCTTGAGGGCTCTACTTCCAATGTGGATAGGTTGGTTCATGTGGTCCATCGATTCCACTTCCTGAAGGTCACATTGGAGAGAATCCAGTTATAGTAGCCTCTCATTGCATGTTTACCTGATTTCCATGGTTACTTGGGTAGATGTGGGAGGAGGGTGTTACAGAGTGGTATTAGAGCATGGTTCACCCCTCAGACTGCATGGGCAGTGTGTGTTGGTCATACATGCATATATGTTGCATGTGTGTCTCTTACACTTGTGTTCCATGTGCTTGTTACATTATATTGATGATTGATTACAGTTCAAGTAAGGTTGTTATTGAGAATTTCATGTTGAGTTTGTGGAATGCATCATCATGAGTATATGACTCGTTAAATATTATTACATGTGGCTTACATGTTTATTTTATGACACCTACTTACATCCTTTTACGTTAGGTTACATTCTTGTAGGTTGATTACGAGAATTGATTGCTTATGTTTGACTACATGCATTCATATGTATGTGTATTGATTTGACATTGCTTACACATGTTGATGGTTGCATGTGGAAATGTGTACAATGAAGTAATGGTTATTTTCACACATGAGGTCATAAAATGCATTGTTGATATGGCCTTGCATTGATGACTAGACCCTAGCTAGAATGATGTTTATGTGTTGATGCATTTAATTATGTATTTCTATATGCTATTATGTTTATGTTATACATGTATCATGCTAATTACTGATCTTGAAAAAAACATATCCTCCTCAAATTATGCTAAGATATGTTTATTTATTGTGACTTGGTTTATCTAACATATTATGCATTACAAGAAAGAGACCAAATGGTTAGCAAGGTGATAGACTACATAGAATCTCCATATGCATCAGATGATCAACATGGTGTAGGGCACTCGTCTGATCTAGCAGATGCACTGAGGAGCTTGAAGGAAGAGAAGTTGTTGTAAGCTTGAGAATGATCGGGTAATACAAGCACAAGAGAAACACGAAGAGGTTAATGCTATCCTTCTTTTGAGTTTGCCAAACTTGTAGCAACAAAGGCCACTCTGGATCAGCCATGGACATGAGGATAGAAATAATGGGGCATATGGAAGTAGGTCTCCTGGTAGACACAGGTTGGACAGATCTAACATGCTAAGAAATGGCAGGTTGTTGGACAATCTGGATAAGAGAGGTGATGGATAGAGTTACTATTCTAGTTTTGGTTATGATAGACATCATGATCATCATTGCTATCATCCTTACAAGAGGAATGATAGGGGATACTCACCATATGAGTTTAACAATGTGAAGCTAGCTTTGAGCAGCTTAAGCAGTTGTTGACACATGCACTAGTGCTATAGATTGCAGATTTGGACAAAGAGTTTGTAGTATGCACACATGTCTACAAGAGAGGACTTGGTGGAGTCCTTATGTAAGATGGATAGGTGGTATGCTATGAGTCATGAAAACTAAACAAGCATGAGCAGAACCACATGACACATGATCTTGAGTTAGTAATGATCATAAATCCATCAAAGATGTGGAGACACTATCTTCTTGGCAGGAGGTTTGTATTTATGAGTGATCATATTAGGTTGAGATATTTTTTTAACTAGCCGAATCTGAACACCAGATGGGCTAGATGGTTGGCCATGATCATTGAGATTAATTTTGAGGTCAAGTAAATCAAAGCTAAAAAGAATATGGTGGAATATTCTCTTAACATGGGTACAAGTAAATCACTTGGAAAATATGAGCTCCTATGGGATAGACTTATAGGATAGGATCTTACAGGAATTTTAGAAGGATGTCAGGTATATGGAGATTGTGCCCAGGTTGGATCAGGGTGTTGGTATGTGTATAGGTGGTTGTACAGGTAGAAATATAGGTACAAGTATTGGTGGTAGTACAAGTACAGGTTCAGGTTCATAGGCTATGGATTATTGTGTTAGAGAGGATGGTATGGTTAGATTTAGAGACAAGAGATATGTGTCAGATAACAATGAGCTCAAGAAGGTGATCTTGAGGGAGTTTCATGTGAAATATTATTGAAGTCACCCAGGTTACCAGAAGACATTGACTGGTTGTGCATCGCTTTATTATGGCTAAGGAAATTGGCAAAGGAAATGTTTATGATTTTGGAAAGGAAAAAAGGTAGTTTTGGCAGATTTATTTATCAAAATAATAGAAATTAGGAGAAAAGGGAGGTAAGAAGTCATTGGATGCATGTGAGGAGTAATTGAAGGAAAGTAATGGAAAATGAAGAAAATAGAGGCTTCATCCATAAAAGGGTTTCTAAGGATCAGTTGGTAACCTTTGGTCAATTTAGTTTTGAAGCTCTTAGTTAGAGTAAGATCTTGGATCAAGTTTTGGCTATGGTCTTGCATAGGATCAAGAAAGGGAAAGAAGGCAAGAGAAAGCAAGGATGAAGCGAGGAAAGCAAAGATCAAGCAGCTACAATAGAATTCATTGTAGGTATCAACTTGCATGTGTATTTTCATTGCTATATATAGCATGCATGGTATTGCATGTGGTTCTTTTGTTGTTGTGGCATGGGTTTTTCTAGGTGTAACAATGTTCTCAACCTAGACTTTCTATTTTTGGATAGCCATGGTGTGATGGAGTTCTCATGTTTTGGGTGAGGTAGATTTTCAGATGGATTCAACGCTGAGTGGAGTGGATCTCCGAATGATAGAGCACATGGCCTAGTTGTCCCTAAGCCAGACTCTGGATCACTGTAAAGACAATGGCCAGGTGACCCATGAGCCAGATTGTGGGTTGTAGTAAAGACAATATTGTGTTTCCTTGCTGGGTCTAGGAATCCTTGTCAGTGAATTGTATGATATCAGTAAAGGAAAGAGGTGGTTTACTCTCCATTGGGCCTAGTAATCTCATGTTTGAGATTTGTTGTAACGTCTATAGAGTGGTTCTTAGTTTCGGGCCTAGTGATTTAGGTTTGGATTGTGGTAAAACCTAAGAGACTAGGAGACATGAGGATTCCTGAGTGTCTAGGTGGAGAAATTTGGTGGCATCCATGCATGTTTGTCCTAGTGAAGTGTTCATTGTGTTGGCCTAGTGATCTATTATGATAAAGCCTTGTTTATATTTATGAGGGTGAGGTGGTTTAGCCTTCATATCCCCTGGTTGGTTCTTTTGGTTTGAGTCCCACATTCATGCTTGGGATATGGCATGGGAGTGAATGTCTAAAGAGGGAATTAGCTCAATCATTGTATGATCAGCTGGAATGTGGAAGTCCCATATCAAGTTTGGTTTTTGAATCATTAATGAAAGGTTGTTTCTCCTTGTATTTCTATAATCATTTTTATGGATTATATGTGGTTTATATTGTTGTAGTTTCATGAGTATGTTTGTTGTTATTATGTTGGCTATATGTGTGTTTTATGAAAACAATTATGTATGGATCACAAAATGTTTTTGCTTCTAAATGAATTGATAATGTATCTATGGCCTCGTAGATGATAATGCAAAGAATGACATGAGGGAATAATGATTCATAGTGGTTCTCAGATAAGTATGAGATCCCTACACTTAATTATGTTGTTTACACCTGTAGGTTACATATTGATTATATGTTTGACGAAGTGCCTGGGATGGATGGTAGAGGTGTGATTAAGGTCTTGTTAAACTTATTTATTTTTCATCATTGTTTTCTTGTTCTTTGACTAATCTTAATATATCATTCCTTTCTAGACAATGACTTGGGCTCTAGGCATGAAAAAGTGGCTCAAGTCCTAGGGTCGCTAGGATAACATTGGCAAATTGGCTCTCTAGATGCTTGCAGGCAGGCCTGTGAGAGTGACTTTGTGCTTCTTTACACTCTCATGCCTATAGCATGAGAGATACGAAGGCTTAATATGTAAAAAACATCAGCGGGATCGAGGGACAGGATGTTTGAGTAGCTGGCATGTCTCCTAATTGTTTTTTTTGTTGATGTGAATAGGTTGGTTCATGTGTTCCATTGATTCCACTTCCTTAAGGTCACATAAGAGGTTGAATCCAATCACAGTAGCCTCTTGTCACATGTTTACCCAGTTGGAATGGTTACTTGGGTAGATGTGGGAAGAGGGTCTTACACAATGATTAATATTAGTATTCACTAATTGATTTTGTATTGGAACCATTGGCATTAGCACATATATTGAAGTGTAAATTGTTATGATTTAGTACGTAGTGATTTTTATTGCAGAAGTCATAGAATGAATGGATGAAACTTATATCACTTATCCTTGATGTATATAGTTTATATCATGACTATGTACATGACCTGATGAAGTTCGATATTGATTGATAATAGTTTCTAACATAACAAATAGATAAGGTTGCAACCTGGTATTTGGGTGTGAGTTTTTCCTGGATCCTGGTTTGAAGAGTTTGTGATATTGGTAGAATTCTTTATGGTTTTGATATTAGGTTTGGTTTGATAGACATACTTAATTGCATAATATTTATTTGTTAGAGGATGAGTATATTGGTTTAGTCAGTATCATGTTTCCAGAAATCATTGTATGGTTTGAAGAAAGCTCCAAGATTGGTATGTCTACATTGATAGTGACTTGCCAAAGTCTGGAAGATTTGTCAATCAAGGTGGTCCAAGGTATTCATTTGATTTTGGTTTTATATGTTGACGATCTATTCTTGATAGGTAATAATCCTATGATGATCAAAGTAAGAGGAAGTTAGCCTCTAAAGTTCGAGATGAAAAATCATGGCATGATGAATTACTTTCTAGGATTAGAGGTTTGTAAAAGGAAAATATATTTTCAAGCTATCAGAAAGAATTTTGGAAAGTGGAAATGCAAATCCTTAGACACCCTGATGGAATCAAATGTCAAGAAGTTATGCAAAGGTATTTCTAAATTAGAAACCCTCAATTGATTAAGCATTGATGTTCCTTAGAACATCCATCTAGACATATGTGGTGCAAAGAACAACCTGAGTTAATTGATGATTAAGTCGATTCATACACATTGGGTTGTCGACAAGCACATTTCGAGATATTTTCATGGGGTGATCATTCTTGGTCCAATATATACTATAGGAGATGTACGATTGCATGGATGCACTAATATTGACTTGGCCAGAAAGAATTATTGACAGAAAGAGCACATCTATGTGTTTCTTTACCTTGGGATTTCCCATGACATTTTTTATGAGAAGGAAATTGAAGTCTATAGATTTAAGCATGGTTGAAGTTGAGTACATTATTACTGGCATGGTTAGTTGTCAGGAAGCTTGGTTAAGGAAACTCTTTGGAGTGTTACATTGAGTAGGTCCTTGGTATGATAGTGATATATTGTAACAATAAAAGTTGTGATCCAATTGGAAGAAAATCTTGTATATTGATGGGAACAAGATACCTCCTTTTGTTGGGATATTGATGCTATATGAGACAAGCTTAGGCTTATGGTTGCTTCCTTCATGAGAGGGAGGATGAATAAGGTATCCTTTTGTGACATATATTTATTCTAAAATAATATTTGATGTAATGTCTTGCATGAATAGGAAAACAAAGCATTTTTTATCTTAGTAATATATGAGGCATTGTGATAGAGTTGTTTAGTGAGTTGTTTAAGCTAGTGCTAGGTATGAGCATGTTGATATGTTTCTGATATACAAAGAGCAAGGCTGAATGAGGAAACTGAGGCAACGCTTCCCCCGTATTTGAGCTTCTAGAGTAAGGAGTTGAGATGTAGGGCTCCTAGGGTTGACGGATCTTTGGAAATTAGGGTATCACCCTTGTTTGTTATGCATAGGGTGGAATATGATTCTCCCCTATCTTGTTCTCACAGAGTATACCCTATTTTACATCATACCCATAAGCTGGGATTGTTGGGATTATAGCTCTCCATATGGAAAACAATTTTAGAGGATTGGGTTTGCATGATCCTTACCTTTGGTAAGTTGGGTATCTCACCCAAGCTAGATTATGATGCAAGGTTCTCTGCCATATGAATTTTGAGGGTCATTTTTGGGAATACTAGTAGGGAATAGGATGGATGAGATATTATATCTCACCCAATTATTGACATAGGGTGGAAGCCATATGCTCCCCCATGAGATGAAGTGAGGTGAGAGTGTCCGAAATGACCGTCCTCATTGTCATTGGATTTTGGGTTGAGATTTTTTCCCTAATGTGGTTGTAGGTTGAGCAAGGATCCTTGATGATAAGCTCTCTGATGTTTCCTGGATAGTAGCATTGAGATCCTTGATGAATAGAGGGTGGTAGCTTGGACTCCCCTCCAATATCAAAATATTCTTCTTTTATTGTTGCATGTGTTCATCATATGAGAATAGATACATACAAAAGTAGAGATAAGCAGCGATGAGTAGAGATTAACGAAGATGACATTTGATGATGATGAGATACTTGTGATGAGACATATGTTATAGTCAATAATGTCTCCCTAGCTAAGAGGGAGTATTTGTTTTGGTAGCCTAGGGACAAATTCCATCATTTGGATAATCTTCATCATCAAGGAAGACCCCTAATAGTCTTTGGAAGAATTTAATTTGGTTCATGAAAAATATATTTTAATATTGGAACTCCCATCTGGAAAAATTGGACAAGTCAACCCAAAAGGAAATTGGACACTCTTTGATGGATATAAATACAATTCAAGTGGTCATCATTAAGATATGATCATTACGAATCTTATTCTTATCTCTTCTTTTATTTGGCTCACACAAGTGTGAAGTGGTTCACATAGTTTTGTTCATGCAGGTCCAAAATTGGAGGGTCTGAAGCTCGCATCTGTCATATATGGTTTTGACTTTCAACCAGAGGGTTTCCACAAGGAATTTGTTATTGTAACCATAGGAACATATCCTTATCCATGTAGTTGAAGTGTT
The DNA here is from genome assembly GCA_000404065.3 of Pinus taeda. Taxonomy (NCBI): domain Eukaryota; kingdom Viridiplantae; phylum Streptophyta; class Pinopsida; order Pinales; family Pinaceae; genus Pinus; species Pinus taeda. Next base: position 9,725 of record APFE030777808.1, read on the forward strand.
TCAACTGCACACACATACACTCTCTTTTTGAGGTTGGAAAGTAGAGTTTCATTTTATCAGTTGACATCAAAGTTTGACAGTTGACAACAGATATTGAAAGTTGACCGTAGGCTTCTAAATGAGGGTTTGAATATTAGTATTGTTGGGTTCATCTCTTGGATGTTGGTTAGTTGATTTTACTAGATAAGTTTTTCAGTTGAAAGTATGGATAGTTATACTCTCTCTTTGTTGAAGATTTTATGACAATCTAATAAGAACACAAATTTGAAATGGTTTTCCCCCTTGTCAAGTTTTTGGGGTTTTTCCTTAGTCTCTAATGAATCATGGTGTCTCTATGTGTGAATTCTTTTATTTTATTGTTCCTTTATGTTTCACCGCATTGATCATGATATTGTGATTTCTATATAATTGCATATGTTATTGAATAATTTTGTGATATTGTGGGGTGAATTAAATGTGTATATAATGAAATGAAATTATCTAAAGAAAAGAAAAACTTAGCACTATGAAAAGTTAACAAATAGGAAGTGATTCTTAAAGCAAGAATAGGAACAAAATATTATAACCTTAATTACATATACAATGAATATTTTAGCTATCTCTTCTTGACGTGGTGAGGAATTTGCATCCCTGCTACAAAAGTATACCACGTAATTTTTATTCTTCCTTGTATTGTGATACTACATCATCCATCATGTTGTAGTTACACCCTTCCAAATTTCCCCTCTAACTCAACAATTCACCTCTCGACAAATGATGATATTTTATGTGTGGGAATTAGCCAAATTAGAACATAAAACAATCTACTTCTCCTGTTTGCAAGCAAGGTAACACATAGTAGGGAAATGGATATTATTTGAAGGGAGATGGAGTCAATGGTTCACTGTAGCTAGTGAGAGATTGGGGTTTTCAAACTATAAATAGGCACCGAAATATTCAAGAGATCATGGATATGAGAGAAAGGCCATAGAGAAAATATTTGATATAGGAAACATGCACAAACCAATTGAGCAGAGAGAACAATTAAAAAGGGGAATGAGCATGTGAAAGTAAAGTAACACATAGAGATACATTATTGTCATGATTAAGAGAAGCCCTTAGATAACATGAAGGATGTCAATGAAGTATATTGACAACAAGGAGGGTTGCGCAGAGGGAGCTCATAATGATTTTGTAGGTTGGGTGACAATGATAGGCTAAGAATGGCACAACATATTGACAACAAGGAGGGTTGCGCAGAGGGAGCTCATAATGATTTTGTAGGTAGGGTGACAATGATAGGCTAAGGAGGGTTGCGCAGAGGGAGCTCATAATGATTTTGTAGGTATTTTGGACTTTGCATGACTATTGGCCTTCACTTGAGGTTTCTCTTTACCCACTCAAGTGAATCTTCCATATTCACATAACAACAAAGGATTATGTTTCCAACAATTTGTAATTAAAGTCCATAATGAAATTTATGCAAATAAGTTGTTGGAAAAAATAACTATTGAAACATTTAATTTCTAAATTTTTCACAACAATTCCTATGCTCTTTAGCAAGCTTTTCATGACATAGTCATAAAATACTGATACGATTATAGCATTTTAGAATATCCTCGGGTAAGTTTATATGAAAACATTATGATTGTAGGTGAACTCTCACAATTGTGTGTAGGATTTAGGGAATTGAAACATAGAGTAGATATTTGTGTTGCCCAAAAAAACCTTCCTTTTTAGTGTCAATAATTCAAGGATATATTTAATCCTTTCTACTATCATATTTCCAAACATTCAACTATTATCACATTGTATTTTCATTGAGGAGTCATGGGTATTGGAATGTTCTTTAGGGACGTAATAAAAATATATATATTATTCCTAATGCTTTGACACCTTCACATATTTCTTGTGCATATATCATGGAGCATCTTGAGAATGTGCTAAGGGTATAGACTAAAATATTACAAGTTATCAACCATCTACATTCACCACAAGAAAATGATTGAATGATTTCCTCAACAAATGGGTACCAACCTCCTAATTTGATTTCACACTACTAGTTTCATTCACCTTGGACAGAGAATAGGGAAACTTTTAGGGGCTAATATTCGCAGGTGGGCTAATTTTCCATGTTTTTCTCCAAAAAAATTATTTCCCAATTTCCATTTTTTTCTAGATTGATTCACCCAAATTTCATAGTGCACCATTATTTTACATTAAAAATCACCAAAATATTATATCAACTAACATAAAATTATTGAAAATCTAAATATTTTTACCAAAATATCACGAAAATATTTACAATTTGAATATTAGGGACTAGTAAGATTCACCAAGGTTTCTAAACTTTAAGATAAACTTCCATCCTTAAAAGTTTCTCTAACAAAGAAATGTGAGATATCTGTTTGATCTAAAAAAAAAATTCAATTGTTTTTTCATGTTAATTATTCCATAGTTTTTAAATAGGGTCTCTAATTTTAGGGAAATGTAGGCATTTTTATAACTCCTTGGTTTTGAGATTTTGATCTTAACTATATGTCAATTACGAAAATATCACTTTAGATTTGTCTTCCCAATATTCTATTACATTTTTGGCATCTACTAGTTTTGGCAGGATTATGTACATACATATTCATTTGTATTGAGATAGACTTTAGTAAAAAGATCAAGAAAAGGTGCTTCTTAAATAGAAAATAAATTAGCACATTCAAGTTTTAGATTACAAGAACATCACATTTCATTGTTTTATATTTTGCATTGATTCTCAAATAGAAAGGAAATCGAAACACTCAAGCATTAGCATATAAAGAAATGACATTTAGTTGTTGGATTTGTCATCTCTTAGTAGTCATTTATAAGGTATTTTTTCACATTCTCATTGTCATACTCCTAGAAAGAAGGGGAGAAAAAAGAGAAGAAAATATCAAATCTTCAATTTCTTTATTAGAATGAGGATCAACAATTGAAAATATTATAGGATACTTTATTCCTTCTTCAAGGGTTAATGTAAAGGATGAAGATACTATGTTTTCCTCAAGGAAATTAGTTGTTCATTAATACTCTTAATGTGGAACAAAACCACTTCATGGAATTGACTCATCTTATTTAAATGAGAATTTAGTTCCCTATATGTCTCTTTTTATGAGGGTGAGGGTAAAGGTGGGGCGTTCGTGCGAATGCTGAGGGTAAGGGTGGGGAGTGCAAGGGAATATTGGGAAATATTAGAGAAAAATAGTTCTATAATGTTTCTTCCAGCCTGGACCCTCATACGTAAGGGGGAAACAGTAGAGAAATGTTGGAGTGTGAGCAAATATCATAGGGAAATATTAGAGAAAAGTTTTATTTAATATTTCCCAATATTTTGGGGATGGGATAATTTTAGAGTAGTGCATTCTCTAATATTTCCAAATATTGGGTGGGGGTGGGGAAAATATTAGAGAAAATGTGTTGGGAGGAATATTAGAGAAAAATATCCTCTGATATTTCCTAATATTTCCCCTCACCCCTACCCTTGTATAATTTTTTTTGTAATATTTACCCCCACCCTTATATAATGTTTCTTCTAATATTTCCCTCCACATTGATATAAATGTTTTTTCTAATATGCCCTTGTCCCCACCCCCATATTAGGATGGGAGCATGGGGACATTATAAATTGTTTCTAATATTTCCCCTAATCCCCACCCTCATAATTTTTATCTAATATTTCCCCCACGTTACCCTAATATGAGGATGGGGGGAAATAAAAGTAATATAAAGGTGGGGGTTGGGGGAATATTATGGAAACTTTGAGTGTTTGCAAGGGGATATATTATAGAAAATGTTTCCTCTAACATTTTTCCCCATCCCCATCCTTATAACTTAGGTAGGGATGGCAGGTAGATTAGAGAAATTTTATGAGAAATATTAGAGAGAAGAGTGGTGGAAAATATTGGAGAAAATTTAGGGTGAGGGTGGAAGGTTGAGGGGAATATTAGATAAAACTTAAATATTGTAGAAAATTTAGGGTGTATGTGGGGGGCATTATTCGAGAAAGATTATGAGGTTGGAGGGTAAATATTAGGGAACAAATGTCTAATATTTATCATTACCCCCACACTCACATCAATTTTTTCTAATATTTATCCCCACCACCACTCTGATTTGGGAAATTTTCTCTAAAATGTTCAATCACCCCCACCCTCAAATATGTTTTCTCTAATACCCCTCCTACCCCCAACGCTCATTTGGCAAAACTTATACAAACATTATGAGGGTCGAGTGGGGAGAAATGTTAGAGAAAACCTTTTATTTACTAATTTTTCTTCCAAGCATATCTTGGTTCAACAAACTAGTGCAAATTACAAATATTTATGGTGTGCCCAATCTAAGAAAGGGTACCCAACAACTCCATGGCCCGCCCTACTATCATGGAAAAGTTCCCAAAACCACCACTTCAAGCCATGAACAATTTTTCATGTGCATCCATGTCATCCAACGAACACTAAGGAAATCATGTGGCATAAGGACTTGAAGTCATTCAAGGATAGGGCCCTACATCACTAGTACATATGGGTGGAAAAATTGACATTGTACTTTGACAGTTCAGTTGTACTACCATATTTTACTTGAATTTTTTGTACTTTTTTTAGAAAAAGCCCTAACTTTTATTGGACATCCCATGAACACAATTATATTAGGAGATCCAATAATATGTTAGTCATATATCTGATGATAATTTCATTCATAAAATATCCAAGGATAATTAAATTTTCATCAAATATTCAATGACAATAATGTTTTTTGTATATCTAAAAACAATTATATGTTCATCAGGTATCCAATGGATGCTCAAATTTTGTTGGATATCCAATTTTAGGGTACATAATTTTTAGTGTTGTATTCAAGGTTCGACCTATTTAAGTATACTTCCTAAGCCCCTAAGGGCTCCCTCATGAAGATCAAAACTCTATATGACTATTGTTCAAAAAGAAAGGTGGAAAAACCTCTCCCGCAAAAGGATAATAATAACTTAGATTTTATCTATGATTTCTAATTCATTTCCACCCAAGAGGCTAGCAAGAGAGGTGATAAGCAAATGCAACTTTTTTGATGTTTCATACATTACAATAAGGGTGTTGGAAGCTTCAATATTTGTCACGGAGGGGGGGAGGTTGTCACTTGATGAGTGACTCGTTCTTGAGTCTCTAGCATCTAACAAGAAAGGTTTGGCATGAAAATAAATTCGAGCTTGTTGTATGTTTCCATATCTTGAATTATCCCTACAAAATTCCCCACCATAATCAGTTATTTAGTCCCTTTATCCCTTTGAATTGATATACCTTATACAAATGCTACTACCTCTAGTTTATTATTAGTTACCTCGCCTATTCCCCCAAAAAAACGTATTTCTCAACCTATTCGTGGATCTAAAGCATCACTCTCTCTCTCTCTCTCTCTCTCTCTCTCTCTCTCTCTCTCTCTCTCTCTCTCTCTCGGAATTTACAATTGGTTCAGGCTTCTACTGACATGACATGGAGTTGATTATGGCCACTAAGATTATCACCTCTAGGTGAACCCATATCCAAACCCTATGCATGACTCACATGGTAAATCAGGGAATTTCAACCTTGAACCTCAAATTTGCACAACTCTCTCTCTCTCTCTCTCTCTCTCTCTCTCTCTCTCTCTCTCTCAGAATTTACAATTGGTTTAGGCTTCTACTGACATGACATGGGGTTGATTATGGCCACTAAGATTATAACCTCTAGGTGAAACCATATCAACCACTACACATGACACACATGGTAAATCAAGGAATCTCAACCTCAAACCTCAAATTTGCATAGGATCTTCAATCACAAACCTCAAATTTGCACGTCATACTCTCTCTCTCTCTCTCTCTCTCTCTCTCTCTCTCTCTCTCTCTCTCTTT